>SNQJ01S0050500.1:56909-67702 GCA_010110895.2 Picea sitchensis
CCTAATTCCTTAACCGAAAATAGAAAACCATTGGCAAAAACCATGTGCCGAAAAACCACCTAAATATGTGACACATTTCTTGAGGTAGGTGACACATTTCCTGAGGCAAGGGACACTACTACTCGTGCAAAGAATATAACACATACCCAATAACCCTTAGCCGTACTACCCGACTACCCAGGTACTAGAGAGTATCTTCCCAAGTGATTTTCTCGGTGGCACTATAACAGTCAGGTGGTCGATCAATTTATTTATGGAGGGATTCAGGATATCTAGGTTGATCCGTATACAGGTGTTGTTTAATGCGATACCACTCGAAGGGGTACCAGTAGGGGTTACAAGGGTTGCTAATAGATGTGCGCTTAAAAACCACTTGTAGTTCTTGCGTGTATTCTTCCTCGAACACAGATTTATGCACTGAATGACATATCTCTGTAGCTTTAAGACGTTGAATACGTCTCTACCCTGAAAAATTTTTAACCCACAATTTTCTACCGAGGAAGGTGCTTTGATACCACTTGTAGTATTCCAAATATAAAATAGTATGCAGAACAAATATTTTAGCATAGAAATGGCAGATCAACAATGATATAACTAGAATAATACCAAAATAACACCAGAAAGGGCACCTTGATTAATGATAGCAATGTTCACTTGCCTCTTCGAGGGGGCAACCTCCAACAGAGCAGAGATCTATTACAATAATCTCCAAGACAAGATTTCTCATACCATCTACTCCTATTTATACTAAAACTATCTATCCAAAAGAACAATGTAGAGGAAGGTCCTTCTAGAAGCAAAATCTTCTATTAGGTCTTCTTACATTTGAATTATTCTTCCTTATTGCTAGGCATTATTAATATTGGCATTTATTACATGTAATTATATTATTCTACCTATGTGAGGGGTTAGGGAGTTTAGGTCCCTAACATATCTTAGCTCAATTTTTAAAGCATTCAATGAACAATTGAAAAGCTAAATTGAAGAAAAGAACAATAGAATCAAAGACAAAAAGACATAAGCAAGTTGGTAACAGAGTTCACCCATCTTGGGCTACGTCTCCGAGCTCACTTCAACTGCACAACCACTCCATTAATGATGTCAAACACTTAATTGCATTAAATGGTCTCCAACCTACACAAAATTTGTCTTTGGCCTCTTTAGGAAGGCTACAACATGCTTGGGAACAACTTTCCCTTCTGTTCCTATTGTAAAAAAGGCTTGCAAATGCTTGGTCCTTCAATTATACAGGAAGCACATTTGTATAATAGTGAATACTCAACAAAAAACTTTCAATGACAAGCCATTGATCTGCTACAAATGGTTTACTAGCCTAGCAAAACCTCTCTCCACTCTTGGTTAGCCAACATTTGGCTTACAAAACCCACTTCTTCAAAGTTTTATGAAGGAAAAACTTCTGCATATAAACAATTCTGCAACAATTACTTTGCAAATTCACACTTGTTGGGATTTCGGGCTATACAAAATATTTGTAGTTTAAATAATTAAATATTTGCATGCCTTAAAAAGGCGTATGTTGTGGCATAATGGTTAATCCATCAGTTGTTTGGGTGGAGGTCGCGGGGTCAAGCCCGTAGACCTCCCCCTTTGGCATATATTTACAACAAACTAAAAATAATATATTTGCGTCTATCCATAATAAGACTTGCTCGCAGTATGTTGGTTAAGTTGTTGGTTTGTCGCGGTAAGGTTGGGGGTTCGATCCACTCGCCTGACGATTTCATAATTGATAAGGCCCTTTTTGGAAAATCCGACCTGCCATGTGGTGGCCTCTGATTGGTTCACGTGGATGCCATGCCTCTTACACAGTCAATTGTTTGCATCATCTTGCCATGCCATCCTGCCATGTCATCAACCATACTGTCTAGTCAATCTGCCATGTCATCAATCGTATTGTCCCATTTGCAGACCATGTCAACATTCATACATCCTAGTCAACATGCCATGTTAGCATCCATACGGTCCAGTAAACATGCCACGCCAACATTCGTTCATGTCGTACTACAACATGTCATATATGTACTTCCACGTGTCATCATTGTACTGCCATGTGTCAACTTTTGGTAATTCCACGTGTCATCCTTGTTAGCATTTTTGCCTATTTTTCAAAAAAATCAGAATGCCATAACTTTCTCATACGACGTCCGTTTGAGCCCATTCAAGCGTCATTGGAAATCTCTCATCGAGCTCTTCAACATGAGTACATTTTCTCGATAATTTGAGAACATCAGTTTTACTCAGTTGTAGAGATCCTCATAGATCAATTAGTGAAGGAAAATGGCTAACAACACCTTAGGGTTGAATGGTAGCAAGGGAAATCTAGGTCCGCAAGCAAGGTCCAAGGGTTGAATCATAGCGAGGCCAATCAAGGACCAATGAAAAGAGGTAAACCAAGGATTGATCAATTGAGAAACCAAGTGAGATCTTAAAGTTGAACCACAACTAGGGCAATGGTGTACTAGTGAAAAGATCAATCAAGGCCCCAAGTGAGGTCTTAGGATTTCTTATATCAAATTTATTAATGAAAAAAATAAATCTCCCACATTTCTTCCTTATAAAATATAATATAGAATAGAACATATAGTAATGTCTCTCCACCGTCCAAAATGTTTATTATAAGTTTTCAAAATAAAATTCAAAATCGCTGCTAGCAGGTTTCAAGAAAATCCCTGTCGCTTCACAATTACGGGTTCCACTCTGAACCTGTTTAGCATGGACTAGGCACAAGAAACAACACAAGACTTTGAACGAAACACTCACTTTCTCTCAAAAAGGAAAATCGTTTGTTTACATTCCTTGAAATGGCAACTGTCCAAGAACTTGTTAACTGCGCCTACCTTCTTTTTCGGCGCCTTTCGTCACTATCCATTCTCCCAATGTCAGATCCTCCACATTCACTCCTCTTTTAAGCACAACCAGACAAACCCTTAGTGGGAAAAATCAAGCTAGGCATGCAAGGCTGCCTTCCCAAATCTGTCGCCGTTGGTCTTATCCTATTGTATACCCATCTACTATTGTGGATGGTGCTGTATACCCATCTACTATTGATTTTCAAACATCAAATGTCTGTGCATGTAAAAAGGTTTTCATCCTTTTATTCCAGAAGGTATAGTTTTGACCGTCAAACACTGGTGCTCCAATATTAGAAGTTAGTGCATTTCATGATCTCCTTCCAGTTGTTAGACTGCATCCTGAAGGACATACTCTAATACCAATTGTTGGAATACTGAGAGGGAGGGGGTGACTCAGTATGAACACAATTAGTACTTTTAATCACAACATAAAATCTCCAATAAATATCATGAGCATTCAATATATTGTCAACACCATAATTCAATGCATAGACATCACATAAACACAATACACTAGAATTTTATGTGGAAACCCAATGCGGGAGAAAACCACATAATGCTTTTCTTATTTATTAAAGAGTACATTCATTGGAAGCACCAACTTCCTATTTCTCTAGCTACAACTGGAAGGAGGCTCCAACCCCCTATTTACAGGCTGCAACCTGAAGGAATCTCCGACTCCCTAATTTACCGGCTCCAACCAGAAGGAGGCTACAACCCTCTTTCCTTGCCCCGTCCAAATGTCTTGAAATATAAATGTAGACCAATCTATCACTACCTTTGTCGTTGTAACTGATAACCTGTTGTTGTTGGTGTTTCTGATACTTCTGTTGTTGCTACTGATTTCGATATCTCATCAAGACTGTAACCACACTCATCTCATACCAAGATCCACAAGAGAGTTCTCCAAATAAAATGCTTATGAATCACTAAGACATATATATTCCTGATTTCTTCATAATACACACCCTAACATACACATGAAGACATACCTTCAACCTGTAGCTGACCTGAGTTTTAGATCTCTGATCTTCAACAAATTTTCTTCATAGGTCCACGACCCTTACATTGTCTGCTCGCGGATGTCCGTGCTTTTCCCCATTGCGACTCACAAATGTCTGTGTTTTTCCTCCTGAAACTCGTAGATTTACTCAAAGAACATGGATCTCTAAACTTTTTTCCGTACGTTCGTCTTCTGCAAACTTCTTTCATCACTAGACTTCGTTGACTCCAACTTACTAGCTTCATATATGTTAATTAGTATTCACATAAGTGATATTCAATTTGACTATTCTCTATGTTTTAATGATGATCTCATGATGACATGCAACTTACATGCAACTTGTTAACGTCTGTTTATAGTTACTTTAACATGCAATTGACATGCAACTTGTTAACTTCTATTTACAACTACTTTACTTTGACATGCAACTTGTTAACTTCTTGTTCAAGGGTTGACATCAATGACAACGAATCTTTCAACAATTCAATGACAACCAATATTTCAATAACTAATCTTTCAACAACCCCCCCCTTTGGCATTGATGACAACACTTAGACACAACACTTATCATGCTCATGCTGGGTACCCCTGTCTTCATGCCTCTTCTCTTCGTTTCCATGCCTCTACTTTTCTCTCCCTCTTTGACATCAATGGCAAAGGGTGACTTCTCCTTGGGGTTGCTCCCGCTGTTTATAAGCCTCAGATCTCTATTGATGTTTCTCTTCATGGCGCTTCCTCATGTAAATATTTGATAACAAACATTCAAAAAAAATTCAAGTCTTTCATGATTATTGCTGCTCTCCCCATGTCTTACTATGCCAACTTCCATGTAAATCACTATGGGGCTGAAACTACTCCTAGTTTCTGTTGAAAATACTCAAAATTTTTCCTCGGAAGAGGTTTGGTGAAGATATCTGCAATCTGCTCTTTTATCCCAACATACACTACCTTGATGTTCTTCTTTGTAACTTCTTCCCGTAGAAAGTGAAACTTGATCGAAATGTGCTTCATCTTGGAATGCATCATTAGATTCTTAGAGATACTTATAACACTAGTATTATCATAGAATATCGTAATAGGCTCATCATATTCCACCTGTATGTCCGGCAAAGTTTGTTTCATCCAGAGAACCTATGTACAACATGTTGTTGATGCAATATACTCTACTTATGTTGTGGACAATGGTACTGAAGACTATTTCTTGCTCAACCAGGATACCATAAAATCACCTAAGTATAAGGTTGTTCCACTTATACTTCTTTTATCATCACCACTTCATACCCAATCCACATCTGTGTATGCAACTAGAGATAAATCATTCCCTTTTGGATACCATAATCCATAGACTTCATGCATGAAGTCAGGACACTGATACCTAGTTGTAGTTTTACCTCATGCCCAAAAGATACTTGGTCTTCTTATATTAACACAGTTTATCTTTTTTTATCCAAAAATTGTAAAATACTAATTATAGCATACATAATATGTATTTTGATTATAAAATATTTGGATAAAAATTGAAAATATAACATTAATATCATAAGTAATATATTTGAAAAATGGGCATGAGTAAGTTGGTGATCTGAAATCCACTGACTTGATTTGAAAAATTAAAAGTGTGAATTATCTTAGCTCGATTTTTAAATCATTCAATGAACAATTGAAAAGTTAAATTGAAGAAAAGAACAACATAATCAAAGACAAAAAGACACAAGCAAGTTGATAACGGACTTCACCCATCTTGGGCTACGTCTCCGAGCCTGCTTCAACCGCGCAACCACTCCATTAATGATGTCAAATGCTTAATTACATCAAATGGTCTCCAATCTACACAAAATTTGTCTTTGGCCTCTTTAGGAGGGTTGCAACATGCTTGGGAATAACTTTGTCTTCTCCTCCTATAGTAAAAAAGGCTTGAAAATGCTTGGTCCTTCAATTATACAAGAACCACATCTGTATAATAATGAATACTCAGCAAACACCTTTCAATGACGAGCCACTGATCTGCTACAAATGATTTACTAGCCTAGCAATACCTCTCTTCACTCTTGGTTTGTCAACATTTGGCTTACAAAACCCACTTCTTCAAAGTTTTATGCAGGAAAAACTTCTGCATATAAACAATTATGCAACAATTTATTTGCAAATTCGCACTTGTTGGGATTTCGGGCTATACAAAATATTTGTAGTTTAAATAATTAAATCTTTGCATGCCTTAACAAGGCATATGTTGTGGCATAGTGGTTAATCCACCAATTGTTTGGGTGGAGGTCGTGGGGCCAAGCTCGCATACCTCCTCCTTTGGCATATATTTACAACAAACGACCTTGAATAATATATTTATGGTTATCCATAATAAGATCTGCCCGCGGTATGTTGGTTAAATAGTTGGTTTGTTGCAGTGAGGTTGGGGGTTCGATCCACCCGCCCGACGGTTTCAGAATTGATAAAGCCCTTTTGGGAAAATCTGGCCTGCCATGCAACAACCTCTGATTGGCTCATGTGGAGGCCATGTCCCTACACAGTCAATCGTATGTGTCAACCTGCCATGTCATCAGCCATATTGTCAAGTCAACCTACCACGTCATCAACCGTATTGTCTCATTCGCACACCACGTCAACATTCGTACATCCTAGTCAACATGCTATGTCAACATCTGTACAGTCTAGTCAACATGCTACATCAACATCCATTCAGGTCGTACTGCAACGTGTCATGTTCGTACTTCCATGTGTCATCGCCATACTGCCACGTGTCATCCTTGTTAGCATTTTTGCCTATTTTTCCAAAAATTCAGAATGCCATAACTTTCTCATACGACGTACGTTTGAGCCCGTTCAAGCGCCATTGGAAAACTCTCGTCAAGCTCTCGTCAGTTGTAGAGATCCTCTTGGATCAATTAGTGGAGGAAAATGGCTAACAACGTCTTAAGGTTGAGCAAAGAAAATCGAGATCCCCAAGCAAGATCCAAGGGTTGAATCATAACCATGCCAATCAAGGACCAATGAAAAGAGGTAAACCAAGGATTCATCAATTAAGAACCCAAGTGAGATCTTAAAGTTGAACCACAACTAAGGCAATGGTGTACTAGTGAAAAGAGCAATCAAGGCCCCAAATGAGGTCTTAGGATTTCTTATATCAAATTTATTAATGAAAAAAATAAATCTCCCACATTTCTTCCTTATAAAATATAATATAGAATAGAACATATAGTAACGTCTCTCCACCGTCCAAAATGTTTATTATAAGTTTTCAAAATAAAATTCAAAATCGCTGCCAGCAGGTTTCAAGAAAATCCCCGTCGCTTCACAATTCCGGGTTCCGCGCTGAACCTGTTTAGCATGGACCAGGCACAGGAAACAACAGAAAGACTTTGAACGAAACGCTCACTTTCTCTCAAAAAGGAAAACCGTTTGTTTACTTTCCTTGAAATGGCAACTGTCCAAGAACGTGTTAACTGCGCCTACCTTCTTTCTCGGCGCCTTTCGTCACTATCCATTCTCCCAATGTCGGATCCTCCACATTCACTCCTCTTTTAAGCACAACCAGACAAACCCCCAGTGGGAAAAAGCAAGCCAGGCACGCAAGGCTACCTTCCCAAATCTGTCGCCGTTGGTCTTATCCTAAAGAAAACTGTATTTTTACGTTGTCAGGACCGATCATGATTATCCACATTAATTGCTGCCATTGCTTTCGAATCTCGAACACGTGACACAAATTCCTGCGACCTGATCCTGTTAAGTTATAAAATGCTTTCTTCATTCTCAGATCAATAACTAGTAGTTTGATTTTACAGCATTTTCGATCTATGCTCTATACAACCATGTTAGTCTTCAGTGGTCGGCAGATAAGAGGAAAAACTATCAATGCCGCTGCAACGGTTCAAATGGTTGCCAGGTAATTGCCCGTACACCCCCCGGCTCCCTGGTTAGATGAACGGCTCAGATGATTTCAAAATAATGAAATGCTCGGATTAGATTATTTATACGTTTGTGTGGGATTCATGTGCAGTTTGTCATCTGATACAAAAACATCCATACAGACGATACCAAAAACAAGTGGGAATGAGAATGAGAGCAGGCGGGAGGATCAGGCGAGGTGGTGGAGGCCTCACCCAGTGACAGGGGTGTGGATTCCGGAGGGATACAAGGGCCAGATCGATGCAGTGGAACTCAGAGATCAAACCCGAGTTCGCACCGTACCCACAGCTTCTCTGGACGAACGAGCATGGTGGAGTTCCATGGAAGAGGTCCCTGATAGGCTCAAGTAATTGATCAGTACCAGCATCACCCTGTTCCATAATTACTACTGTTGTGACATTCGATTGTAGTCCTCTGCAACTTGGTAGATATGATATGCTATGCGGGTAAACTTCATTGTAATTTCTTGAATGTTGTTCATTAAATTTGGAATATAAGCAGTATCATTTTGTTGTAGTTTAATACAGTTTGAGCAGGTATAATGGTTAAGAATATGTGTATTATTTTGTTGTAGTTTAATAAGCAGTATCATTTTGTTGTAGTTTAATATAGTCTGATGGTTTAATGGTTAAGAATATGTGTACCATTTTGTTGTAGTTTAATAGAGTCTCAATGCGTTTAATGGTTAAGAACATGTGTTTCATCCTTAATGATTAAGAACATGTGTTTCATCCTAAAAGGTCACAAGTTCAAATCCAAAATGAGTAGGGTATGTATACCTACTTAGACTTTACCAATCATGTTTGTTTGAGTTCAAATCCAAACTAGATAAAGTATGCAACTTAGACTTTACCAATCATATTTGTTTGGACCTAACCGTTTAAATCAAACCATAATATTTTATTTTGTATTAAAATTATTGAATAATTAAAATAGTCTATTCAATAACACATTTTCAACATTTTCAATATGATAATGTTTTTAATAGGCCATGCCTAATTACACATGACATCATTCTATTTCTTTAATATGAGGAAAATCACGCAATGGAAATTTGATCTCCTAAGAGGGCAATTTTCTAGGACATGGAAGCAAGGAAGACTTTAACACAAAATTTTGTGACCTAGTCTTGTTATACTTGCGATATACCAAAATACCAAAATAGATGCTTGAGGTTTTCAGAGTTATCATACAACGGTAACTTAGATGCTTGAGGTTTTCAGAGTTATCATACAAGGGTAACTTAGGCCCATGGATGCCTAAATGGATCAACTTGGTAGAAAGAGAAGTACCTCCATGTAAAAATAGTATTTTTAGGATCAATTAAAGGTTTTCAAAGTTACATAGCTTAAAGAGCTAAGTTAGTTTCTTAGATTTGATTCTACATAACTTCTTTAATTGACCATCTAAAATAGGCTCGTGACACAACCATTTTTAACCATTAATGGGTTTGTACTTTTTAAAGGAAGAAAGTCATTGTCCTTGTTGCATTTCCATCTCCCTACTATGCTTTAAGAGATTGCAAGCCTAACTTTATGAGTAGAGAATAAGGGATGATATCCATGGTTCAATCAAAACCTAGTTTGTTTGGGTTGGCCAATCAAAATTTGTCTTCTAGCTTTAACTCAAGACACTTGGTCTTTAGTTTGGGCATCAAATATGTCCCTAACAATGTTGACAACTCTTTTAATTTTTTTTTAGGAAAAAAGACTAGGCTATCTCAGCTTGAATTTTTTCTTCAAGTAGAAGAATAAGAGGCCATCGTATGGAATGATTATTAAAGGACAAAATGAATTTGAGAGTGTTGGCCTTTCCAACTGATATGGAGTGTGACTACCTTGCAGGCCTTCTAGATGCTTTGAGCAACATAATTTCCTTCCAGCTTCATGCAAGATACAGTAACAATAAGAGTTTGCAATTTGAGACCAGTCTTAGATTTATTTCCTAGGGGAGATCGTAAGTAGACACAATACTTAGAAGCATCTTGTAGGTTTCATTTCCTTCCAAGATCCTAATAACCCGTTTGGTGCAAACTGCTTGACCCCATTTCTCTATAGTAGCTCAAATTGCAACATAAGTTTTACTTGTCTTGGTGAAAGCCTTTGACTTATCTATACTAGCCTAAATAAAGATATACAAATATTTTTTAAGCTACTAGTAAGCACTAGCAAAAGGAGTCCAAAAACAAGAATAATAAAGAAAGATAAACAAATATTTTTTGAGCTACTAGTAAGCACTAGCAAAAGGATCCCAACAACAAGAATAATAAACATGGGTGGATTATATAGCTTTCTTATGTATCTAGAATTTGGTACCTTGAGCCATGGGTTTTGTAATCCACTTATCAATATTTACACCTACTTAATAACATATCCCAAAACATATCCCAAAGGTCCTTTGGTGGAGCTTGAAATGAAAGGGGATGTTGAGGAACATAAACATATGGCCAAGTTATATGTAGGAGCATCCCCAATCAATAGTCCAAGTAGGTAGATGTTGTAAAATTTCCATATAGCATTGAGTTTTATCTCATTCAATTTTGGAGCCCAAAGCATCACAAAATATTTGGGCGTATCCCATTGTGTCCTTCATGGAAACTTAATCCTCAAGAACAGTGAGGAAATTGTCATTTACAAAGTGGCCATTCACTAATTTCCCAATTCCCTACTCTTGGAGAGGGATTCCTTTGGTAAGGAGCTATCCCTCTTGATGAGAAATTATATAACCTATGGCCTCTACCACCATGATCTATCAGATCAATTTAAATATTTTTTCACCTTTCTTCAACGACTATCTTCACTAGCCCTTCCTATTTATTCTCCAACACTCTTTTCCCATTCTTAAGCTTATTTTTGTTGAAATATTGTAACTGCAAAGAGTATTCTAATTATTATTGATGTATTATTCATTAGATCAATCCCCTTTTGTGGATTGATCATGTCGGGTATTGTAAATGACCAAATCTCCTTTTGCGGATTGGTCAAACCCTAATTGTA
>SNQJ01S0050500.1:71310-83090 GCA_010110895.2 Picea sitchensis
ATGGGAATGCCAAAAGTCCTAGACATCCAAAAACCTAACCCTAGGAGATGAAGTGCCAAAAGTCATGTGGGCCCCGTTTGGGTAAGTTAGTACATCAACTTCCCAGGGTTGTAACTTTTGCATACGATCTCCGTTTTAGGCGTGTGATAGCTTGTTGGAAAGGTATCGTCGAGGATATTCATTTTGGGGGCTCAATAATGCCTTTAGATATCATTGAGAACCTCGATCTTGAAAAACCTTCATTTAGGCTCTCAAAATGGCCCCGGAAGTTAAAACCTGCTAAAAATAGTAAATTGCCAAAATTGCCAGAAACATGTTTTGGGCCAGTTGGAAAAGGTGGGTAGCCACCGATATCCACCTGGATCACTTGTTGATGAGGATGGTGATGCCATTACAACTCTTTGTTGTGAATGATGATATTTATGATGAGAAAAACTTTCGATGATTTATATATATGCCAGTCAGTGTTCCAAGATGTTGTTGATGATGCTGCCCTCTCTCTCGCTTGATGTTGTTGTAGAATACCCTTGTTGTTAAGGGGGAGTGTTGAAATATTGTAACTGCAAAGAGTCTTCTAATTATTATTGATGTATTATTCATTAGATCAATTCCCTTTTGTGGATTGATCATGTCGGGTATTGTAAATGACCAAATCCCCTTTTGCGGATTGGCCAAATCCTAATTGTAATGGGCGAAATGAAAATTCGGCCCCATAATATATTAAAGTGGTTATAACCACCCAGAAGGAGAAGTCGGCCCAGCTAGTGAAAAGACACCCCAGTTCAACGCCTACCAGATTGTATAAATAAGAGAGGTTAGTGCCTCATTTGTACACACACTCACTTGTTCATCAGAGCGCAACTCTGGAGCTGTAGTTGGAGAAGAAGAGAGAGAGAGAGAGAGAGAGAGAGAGGCACACTACTTGGGATAGGACTTTATGTCTTGTTTGATTTATTCTCTTGGCATTGTATTGGCTATCTATATTAAGGAAGTTTTTGTTGGGTTTTCTCCCCCATGAGGGTTTGCCAGGATAAATGTTGTGTCTCTTGTGATTGTGTATTTCTTAGTGATCCTATCTATGCTAGATTTATCTAGTGAAAATAAAAGAAATCTAATAACAACTTAAACCTTAACACTTTTTTCTTTGACGATGGGTGGATTGTCCACCCGAAACGTTGGATGTTTTAAAATCTCTCACAGAGTTTAAATCCATAAAGCTTAGGAAACAATACGACTAACTATGAAAACCTTCACTCTTAAATGAGACAAAATGTCAAGGCCATCACACAAATTTTGTTAGATTGACTTAAATAAACTCTTATCCTTCAATCAAGTGAGACCTCTTAGAAAATAGTCCCTACTACTATGAGGAATAATGGTCCAAATCCTAGGGACTTCAACTTTCCTAGAATGAAGGGCCACTCAACCCTATCATAAGCATTTTATACTCAATCTTAATGAAGAGGAAACAAAGGTAAATACATATGGCCCACTCCATACCTTTCCACACTGCTATGAAATCCTCTAGAATGAATCTCCCTCTAATGAAGTGAGTATGCTCTAAGTGACTGATTTTAAGGAAGATGTTCTTAACATGTATGTTCAAATCATTGGTTGTACTTTTGTACAAATAATTTAACGAGGTAATTGATCTATGGTTGACAATGAGTTTAGGGTCCCCATTCTTGGGTATAAATTTTATTATATCTTTGTTTATACAAGCCCCCAATGAGTTTTTTCTTATATCTTCTTTGCATACCAAGAACAAGTTTGACCCAACAAAATTCCACTTGGTCTTGTAAAATTTGCACAAAAAAGAATCCAATCCCAGTGAATTATCATCAACCATCCCCATATATGTAATTCTCATTTCATCAAAGGCTACTAAATGCTCACACATTCTTTCTTGTGCCTCAAAAAATTGATGAAGACTTTTGGCTCATTCTAGGAACCAAAATTTGTGGAGGTTTCCAACAAGGTGTGATGTAATCTAGTTATGTTGATAATTTCATCCTTTCAAATGAAGGAGGTGTCACCTAACACATGTATGAATTTGCCATTATTTATAATGAAGAGCATACAAAAATGTAGTTGTTTCAAAAGTCATTACATAGTTCCTTATTAGTTCATTCCAAATGCAAAAGATAAAGAAAATCTCTATAATGCAGAGCTAAAATAATAACATCATCCACTTACATGAAGAAGAATGAAAACACATATGTATAACATTTGTAGTATTCATTATAGTAGAAACCAAAGATATAAAAAAATTAGACATCTAATATAAAAGGCTGCATGGCCTTAGAATACAGTGTAGTGCACTCACGCTCAAATATAACAACATACAAACATAATGAATCTACAATTGTCACCCTCTCTCTATCGTCTAAATTATATTCATATATATTGGCCTCTTAAGGTGGTTACAAAAGATTCATACAGATTCGTAAGATTATAGGGATATTACTAAGCAGGTAGTTTTCATCCACTATGTAACATCCCTGCCATAATCCCCAGTTTAATTAATACTTAATGCAGATATAATGTGTGGCTACGACCAAGAAATATATATGTGAATTGTATTTCTAAGTTTTAATAATAAAATGTGATGCCAATTGCTCGAGGATATGGATAGAGATGGGGTATGATTAATCCACAAGAGAGGGGAGGGTCTAAGAGAATGTCTAAGATAGGGGTCCAAAGGGGAATTACCCATGTCTATTAATTCAACCCACTTTCTAAAATTACTATTGGTATATGAACCTTCTAATTTTCTGATTGAGTTTCCCCAAAGCCAATCATTGAATACATATAAGAGGGTGGGTGTGAGGAGTCACATCCCATATTTATTGGAAGCATGGAGCTAAGTGAAATCAGTTTGGGGAAGTGTGTAAGTCAATCAAATAATCCAAAGAGAGGAAAATTTGTATGGGGAGTTACAATAGTTTTTGGATAGTCAGGATGGGCATAAACAACAAGCAGGGAACAAGGGAGAACAACATTGGAGCTGGAAAAACTATGCAGAACGAAATCTAGAGCGTATATTGAGCAAAACATTGAAGAGCCAGGTTGTTAGGCCTTAAGAGTGAACTCTTGTGTGAGTTGCACTGTAGCAACAAGTGATTGTTGCTATTTTTTGGTAGTTTTCCTAGCAATGAGATCCCTTGAGTTTCCAAGTAGTGATATTCCCGGTTACGCATGCCAGAGAGATCCTGATAAATGAATGGGATGCCTGATGGACTGAGAGCAGTGAAGGAGTACATTCCTTGGGTTGGACAGGTTGAGATGAAGAGATTTGATGGAAAATCAGGATAGCAGTAGGAGAGTACCAATGGGTTGTGGGATTTCTGAGCTTAATTAAAAGAACTCAAAGAGATCTTTCCAACAAGCTATTCCATGCGTAAAAGAGAGTGCGTATGAGAAAGTTACCATTGAAACAACTCAAGGTAAATTTTGGACAACCATTTACTTCCACATGGAGTCACTCCTTTCTTAGAAGTCCGTTTGGGGCACATGAGTAGTCTACAGAAAGCTTATGAACCACATAATCCATCCATGGAGCCATATTTGGGATATGGGTAACTAAAAATGTGTAGGAAGAGAGAACACATGTAGCATACACAAATAAAAGGGGAAAACAATATAAACTTGCTTAGACAATAAATTTAAGCTCAGAGCTCAGATTTGAGCGAATGAATAGTCATTGGAAATTTATTTAGGAGGGGAAGACATATATCCACCCATGATTTTGAATTGGGCACTAAAATTTGTTAGAAAGTAGTAACGCGATTTTTGTAGCAGTAAAAAAGAGCAATGAGTAGAAATATATTTTTTTAAAAGTAAATATTGTATTACCTCAGAGATTCAAAAAAACATATACATATGGGGGAACCTGTGGTCTGTTTTCCCAAAGCAATGAGTAGAAATCACAACTTGTGAATGTTGTAACTTTTCACTTAGAACTCAAAATGAGGCATGGACACAGTCATTGGAGAGTTGTTTTCAGAGAGGAATGTGTCTAAGGAATCATATTTTTACTTAGTACATTGTGTACTTCATAAATTGAGATGAATAATAACATGTAGTCTAGTTAATGAAATGTTTTATATTATTCATGTTCTAACAATAATTATTACATGCATATTTCTTGTAGAATTAGAGGTACAAGAAAACAATTTGGTTCTTATATGAGGACTGGAGTTATGGAAGATGCACATGGATCTTACATCCATGAAAGGGAGGTCACACGTCTGCATGTAAGCATGGGAAATTATGAGACAAAGTCTAATGGAAGAAGAGACAGGCATGAGCCTGTAACTATGAGAAATCTAGATAGAGAAGTGCATAGCTATAGGGAAGATAATGCAAGGATTATGAAATCTCTGAAAGAGATACTTCAAAGACTGAATATGTTGCATACACAAGTTAACAAATACTATAGAACCAAGCAGGAAACTAGTGCTAGAGAAGTGACAACATCAAGATCCCAAATCAAAAGGGATGATCATGGGAATGATAGATAATCAAGAAGCATGAGTAGGCGTCATCATTCTCCAAGGTAATCCACTAAAATAACTCATGCAATTTTATGGCCAGGAAGCATCCCAAGTGTGTCTCCTATTCGAAGGAAGAGAAGAAGGTCCAAACTAGACATCTTGCAATGTGAACTCAGGAAGATCAAGCCACCAAATTTCAACGGTGAGCATAGGAAAGGAGAAGATATTGAGGCCTAGCTGTTGGAAATGAAGAAATATTTCCATCTACATGATTACCCCTCCTAGGTACATGGGTTGTTCACTTTGTTAACATATGACATAACACATATGCTCATGGATTATTAAAGAATACCCCTAATTTCACTAGATATTAATAAATACCTTCAAAAATCCTTTTGTTGGACCCCCTTCCAATACATATTTGCAACAATAAAACCCATTATGTTTACTAGATACCCCTTTTTATACCACCCAATACTTATAAATCTTGCCATACTTCAAACCACCTCACTTTTCTAGTATCATCCATCCTTCCTTCTTGGATAACGAGCACCTAAATCATCACAATGATACTTAAACAACATTTCTAACCAATTTAACCATTCCCTTAAATTCACAAACTCTGCCATTCATTGTTGCAATAGCCAACTATACTCCATTGATTAATAATAAACTAAACAACAAAACTGAATATAAAGATTCGAAAGAGAATGAACCATCGACATATTTTCCCTTCTTAACAGGAACAACATCAACTAAAGGACTTGTTTTGCTTTCAACCGTAGGCTATATATCTGGATCCTAGATACTAGCATTAACTAGCATGTTCACGTGCCCTGTAGTGAAAACTGTCAAATTAATCTTCATCTGTGGAGCTCTCACAATGAAATGAATCCCATCCTTGAAAATATAATACTTATTTTTTTCCCTGTAGAAAATGGCCTTCCAGTCATACAAGTATTGACTTCCTAAAACCATCCTGCAAATGTCAAGTGGAACCACATCTAACTCTACCTCATCAATGAAACTGGATGTGATTGCAAACTGTAACTTTCATTTCTTAGTTACCTGTACCTAAGCATTATCACAAATCCAACCCAAAGGATACAGTCTCAAATGAGGCCTAGTTTACAATCCCAACTTTTGAACAAATTTCTCTGAAATAAGATTCACTTGTAATCCACTATCAACAAGTGTATCGATCTTAGTGTGCTTTAAGATAACTCATAAATGAAATATGTATTTTATTTTCCTTCCATTAGGATTTACAACATCCTTTGCAGAAGAAATACACGAACTAAAACTTGCAATAGTAGATTTACCTTTGATGCCCATAGTTGTAACCTTAGTTTCATCCTCAGATTTTGATCCAAGATCCTAAACTATGGTCACGGTCTTATTTTTACCCTTTCTAGGTTGAGCCCACTTCGACTTCAATTCTTGATGCAAATTCCAACAATGCTTCTCATCATGTCCTTTCTTATCGTAGTGAGAACATGTAGGCTTCCTGTCTTCATCCTTCTTCACTGTAGTTGTCTTCTTACTCTTCCCTTTTCCCTTTGACTGCTCCTCGAATTCACGTGGCTCCTTTGACACATCTTCAACAACATGTTTTCCTTTTCCCACTTCAAGATGAGTATCTTCTACTGATACTTTGTCAATATTAGTAGGATTAAACATCAATATAGTATGGCGAAGATATGAGTGCATACCACCAATACTCTTTTGAAGAGTCTTATGAGTATGTAATGGAATTCCCAAAGACAATGCCCTCCTCTTAAATTCTTGTGTATAAGCTTGAAAATTTTTCCGTTTTCCTTGTCTTAAATGTTTCCAAGTCCAACATCATCTTGAAAAATTGCTCAGAGTCATACAAAATGCACATCCCAAACCCCATGCATGCTCATTATCTCCTTATCTCGGATATGAATTCATTGATGTTTTCATATAAGCTAATGGATACAATTTCTTTCTTAATGCATAAGTAAACTCAATCCATGAAGAAATGATTTTACCATGTTCAATAAGATCATCTTGTGTCCGACTCTCCCACCATATCAAATCTATGTCGATCAGGTGAAGGTTAGCCAATTGTATCATTGAAGTATCCTGTATGATTTTTTGTATCGTGCAATACACTTCAATCTGTTTGACCCAATTATCCAACTTTGCATTCAACTCTCCATCATAAGTAAGCAAATCAAAATTTACATCTACCTTTTGTTATCACTCCAAGAAACTCCTTAGGGTTGTAGGCTAAGAATGCTTGGTAACTTAAGAAATTTAATAATCATAGTATGTGTAGAACAATGGGATAATTGAGAAGGCTAAGAAAATGACAACTTGTTATGCATCTAAATAAAACAGTTCTTTAAGAGACCAGATATCAGCTATAGTAGATAATCAAGATGTGAAGAATAACATTCAAGATAACCAAGTACAACAATGCAGGGTCATACAAGAAGGTAAAGAAATATCTAATTCATATCCATGAGCTATATCAGAAGATAACAGATCTGAATAACTAAACTGAACAGAATTAAATACAGAGTAGTGGAATATGTGAGCAAGACTGATATGTAGTAACCAAAGGAGACTGTGATTCTTATAACAAAACAAATTCAAAGCACATAGCCAAAAGTGTATCCAAGATTGAACCCCCTCTCAGACTGAAACCCCAGGCTTTATAGCCTTTACAAAGAAGTTTTAGATCCTAAAAACAATGGATCAAATATTCTAAAAACAGATGGTCAAAAATAGATCCAAAATAATAGAAGTTGATCCTAAATTAAAATCAATCTCATATTCTTTAAAGAGTCTTCATCTTTCTCGACCTCTGATGTGTGCAGATAGCCTTCCAAGGCTCATAGATGTACTTTGATCATGATAGAATCAAATTTTCTATCTTTGGCAAAAACAACTGATTCTGTGCCCCAAAAATAGGTGTCTAATTTGACTTCAACACCTCTTCAAACATCTTTATTGTCAAATCCGGATCTTGAATTTGATGTGTAAATTCAATATGTATCTTTAGAAACTATTTTCAGTATGTTTGGTTTGAGAAAAATAAGATCTGGGTGATATTTCACCAAATCTGGCCATCTCAGGTTTCACTAGCTAATTCGCCTTACGATATGCTAGTTAGCTGATGACAACTCTTCTTTTCACCAGCTAACTGGTTATAAATTAGCCTTTTGCGTTGGTGAAAGTTCTATCTTGGTCAAAAAAGGAAATCTTAAAAATGATTATACTCTGCCTCCATGTCTGCCATCTGTTCCTTTAGAATTTGAATCAAATTCTTCATTGTCTTCTTCAATTTGCTCCATATAAATTGACAGAGAGTTTTTTGTTCATCTGCATTGATACTATGACTTTATTTACCTATGTTCAGATGCTAACACATTTATGCTTTGATTTAGGTATTGACAGTGGATATCTTACAGCTTGATGTGAAACATCTGCTCCAAAGCTAATTTAAGAGAATTAATGTCAGCAGGGTCAATTAGGCACAAATAATCTTGTTTGAACCATTCAAACTACTCAATATCAATGCATCGAAGATAAGGGTTTGTGGGAAACTAAGAGAAGAACAAAGAATCATTGTTTTATATTATGTTCTCCAGCAACTAGTTGCGATGTTTTCCTTGCAAAATGCAACAACTACATGATGACTTCTACTTGGCATGTTGATCTGTAAAAACTTGAAGCTTTTGCTTGAAGCATCATCCAGTTTAAAAAACCTCACTACCCTGTCTGCACAAGCTGTTGCCAAACTTTGGAAATCTGATGTGAAATAAAGCCATGTGACTGCATCATCGTGTCCCTTCAGCGTATTCAGATCCAGAGGATGGTGATGTCGCCCCTTGTCAGCAGTAGAAACATGAGACTTGGAGTGAAAATGAGATTTGTTGCTAGCATGGGTTGAAGGCTTGTTTTCTCCAACAAATTCCCTATCTCCTGTAACTCATCAATAATAGACCGTAAATCTATGCGCAACATATTCAGACTCAGCTTGCTCATGATTGAATTCACATCTAGCAACTAAGCTAACATACAAATCTTTAACACTTGTGACTTTGAAACCTGCAGCTCAGCGCAAATCCATCTGTTCGTGGATCTTTTGGTGATTACATGTTTTCCATAAAAACTTGTCAAATACTTACAAATCTAATTGTTCTTACATTTATCAAACCTTGACACCTGTAGATACGTGGACTCAACTTATCGACTTGGCTGTTAGTGAAATAAAACTCACTATTTACAAAATTGGCATCTGCATCAATCATTACATGATACACTTACAAAAATTGATAACCGACACTTGTCGATGAAGTGGATAGGATAGGAACTCCTGGTTTATGATTTAACTCAACGTTGGGTTTTATGTGATTCTGTAGCATATAATAAGAATCGGGCTTGTGACTATAATTTGACTCGAGATTAGGCTTGAGGACTCAACTTTGGCTTGGGCCTTATATGTTGACTCATAACTTAGGAATTAGACAACTCATAGGCTAGATTTAGTATAATGACAGGTGGCTTTAAAAATTAAAGCTTGACTCGTGGCTTAATGCATAGCTCGATTCATGAATTTATCTTTGGAAATTTTTATGAAAGACATACAAGGAATTACAGTTATTTGTATCTTTTGCATTGCAGGTTGAGAATCTTAGAGGTAAAGCAATCGCAGGCAAAGAGATTTTCGAAGGCTGAGAGGAAAAATGAGTCTTATAGAGATATAGAGAGATAAAAACGCCGTCAATTTACTAGTTCATTTTGATCGCTAACACCTTTAACAAAGGAAAATCATGAGAACGAGAAGACTTCTTAGAATATTTTTTCCTGTTATGAGAATAATGTTCACTTTCATTAGAAGAAGATGAGGAGGAGGAGGAGGATGAAGGAGGCTCTGGAGGTTCTTCACCTTCTCCTTCTTCTTTAATTGTTTTTCCCGATGGACCACCTTCATTTTGATGAGGATATCATCTTCATCTTTCTAAGTCTTCCCACAATTCCTTTACCATGGCTGTCATCTGAAGGAACATTTTTTGAAACTCCTTATGGACCTTAGAAATAACATCTTCATGCTCCATTTATTTCCTTCGAAATAGACGTTCAAGCTCAGGATTAAATTCTTCAAGCATGCCTTCGCCTCGCTTGGACTTGGACCTCGTAAGAATTCACTTGCAAATACACATAAAAACCATCTCTAATACCACATGTTCTGAAAATACCAGACAAGCTCTGATACCAACTTGATCTGAAATATCAACAAACTCTGATATTAATTCAACCCTAAAATCCTTAGATTTCAATTAGTTCATAAATACACATAAACATCCGACCAGATTCGGGAAATTGAAGATCGACTTGACTATTTACAAAATATCATGTGAATGTCTTACTTATCCATAAACTTCATTAATATTGATAAGTAACTTGAAGATTAATGAGATAACACAACAAAAAAGAAAAGAACTCAAATTACATATATTGATGACATACATTACTTCATTTTCAGGTCCTCTTTAGATAGTAATATTGTTCTTCATCATCTCCAAATGCCAAATTACATTACAATATGGACTTAAAAATCCAATTTATTGGACTCTCTTTAATTCCACTGCTCAAACTTAAATAAGGAGTTCAACATTAGAATCCTTGTAAAATTATGAGAAATTTGACTATAAAGTCGACCAATTTCTGAACTAGCTCAGTTTTACCCTCTTTACATGCCAAACGATGCACTATGGCGCTTGTTGGCACAGGGGCAGACCCAGGGTTCAGCTCCAAGAGTGCACCAACAAGCCCTAGCTACTGGCCCTTTCAGCAACACCTGCGAAGTAGATGCAGTCTCACCTGAAGCAACTATGAGGGTGTTGCAGGACAGAGATGTCTACAACCAGGGGAATATCAAGTGGTTCTTATTACAACAACAACATAATATGCATCTACCATTCAACTAGCTAGATATATCCTTCACATCTATAGATCTGATCTAATACAATAATGCAGATAAGAATATAACATCAATAGAGCTCAAAGCATCAATCACACACACAACACCAGATGTACGTGGTTCACCCTCTCTCTAGGGATACGTCCACAGAACTGTGCTTATGATATATTAAGATAAACCTTAAAGTTCTGATCTGCACTCTTGGCCAACAGATCCTTTCTCTCCGTCTCTCTTTCTCTCTCCCTTCTCGCACACCCAACTGTAGGACTTGATCTTCACACCCAACTGCAGATCTTACAATACCAGAAGGCTCTCTCTCTCAGCACTTCTCTCACCCATAATACAATATTCTCCCAATGAACAATAATCAATAACAAGGCTCAACCACATTATCGACCCGACCTAGGTCCTCTCGACCTCTATTTATACATTACAATCCCTCATCGACAGCTTCAGGTTGAAACCTAGGTGTCAAAACCCTAATTACCAAAACCCTAGGTGTCTACAACCCTAGTTCAACTTGACTCGTTCTTTCCGGGCTTCGCCAACCTTTCTTTCCTTCTTCATCTCGCGGTGCTCCAGGGCATCTAATGCTATTTTTTTCTACTTCCCAAGTCATCCTCGGTCCATCTTCCTTGCTAATCTGTCATCCTCAGTCTCCTCATCAAACGGCTTGCTTTTCTGCACTTCGCTCCATCTTTTCTGTTCTTTTGCTCACTTCGACCCAGTGACAGTCACTGTGTCTCCCGCGAAGCTCACTTTTTACCTTTTCTTTCTCGTTCTTCACTTCCTTCCATAACCAAGGGCCAACAATGCTCATTAATGGAAACCTGGACTAAGGCTTTTACAAATGACCTTTGATCATAAAAAATACCTGAAATTCATACTCATTGTGAGAAAATGAGAAAAATGAGTATAAAATTCTTGAAATTCCATCAAGGGACTTCTTGACGTGCTTTGTGGTGTATCCTTAAATACTATGTACCTTCAGGAATGCACTTTGAGGCATGGCTCTTTGCATTGATGAATGATTTTTCCTCGGTCTACGCACCATTAAATAGGGTGCGAGCCCTTAACCATTCTCTGAAACTTTCGATCAGGATTTAAGTAATAGTTAGGTGGTTTTATAACCGACCCACATCCTTAGCACGCTTGGTTAATTCATTTGGTTATTGTATAGTAGGTCATGGGGTCGAACCCTGTCGACCATACTATACACAGAATTTTGGTTATAATGAATATGGTGGTTATGGCATAGTTCTTGAAACAATATATTAATAGTATATGGTTTTAAACCATATCCACAATGACATATGATACATTAA
>SNQJ01S0050500.1:83121-110585 GCA_010110895.2 Picea sitchensis
ACACATAGTTACATTGCAAGGCATACAACTAGGTTCAAGGGCTTAGGCCCTCGACCGTTTAATTTCCATTTGAACTTTTAACAAGTTTAAATAAATATGAAACCATACAAGGTTAAGTAACATGTGTTTGACACATTGGTGGTGGAGGCTTTGCTAAGATTATAGGAGGTCGTGGGTTTGAGCCTTGTTAACTCCTATAATTTTACATAACTATGACCATTAATGGACAATGGGAGGTATCCACATGGTGGCCTCTCATTGGCTTATTCATGCCATGTGTCTATGAACAATTGGTCCACTTGGGTTGTATAGCTTTCCTAGTCAGTTGCCAACCTATCATGCCACATTACCTGCTTACCATATGTCACTATGTGAGAGTTCCACATCACCTGTAGGTCATATGGTCATGTGATACATGTCACCCTTGTAGTGGTGACACATGTCACCCTTGCAGTGGTGACACGTGTCACCTTTGACTTTTTTCATTTTACTTGAACTTTGACCACTCATAATGTTTGCATACGAACTCCATTTGAGATGATTTTTGCACCGTTGAAAAGCTATAACCGAGCTCTGCACATTGATGGTGTTTTTTTTTTATGATTTGAGAAATTCAAATTTTGATCATTTCTGGGTCCTTCCGTTCCTCTGTGAGTGTTTCGGATCCTCCTGGATCTTTGTGAGCATTCCTGGATCCTCTTGGATCACACCTCCCCACTGAATAAATTTTGGACCTCCAAAAGTATGGACCTATTCAGAAATGAAGTGAGAATGCTTTCGCCTCACTTGTCCAGTATCATCCATCCTTCTTTCATAGATAACGAGCAACAAACTCATCATAATGATAATGAAGAATGAAACAACAATGGTAACCAAGTTAACCATTCCCTTAAATTCACAAACTCCACCATTCATTTTTGGAGTAGCTAACCATACTCCACTGATTAGTAATAAACTGAACAAAAAAACTGAATATATAGATGCAAAAGAGAATGAACCAACGTATTTTCCCTTCTTAACATGAACAACATCAACCAAAAGACCTTTTTTTCTTTCAACCATAAGTTGTATATCTAGATCATGGATACTGACATTAACTAGCATGTTCATGTGCCCTGTAGTCACAACTGTCAAATTAGTCTTGATTTGATGAGCTCTCACAATGAACTCAATCCCATCCTTGAAAATATGATACTTATTCTGTTCCCTATAGAAAATGACCTTCCTGTGATACAAGTATGGACTTCCCAAAACCATCCCACAAATGTCAAGTGGAACCACATCTAACTCTACCTCATCAATAAAATTGGATTTGATTGCAAATTGTAACTTGCATTGCAATGCTTAGTTACCTGTACTTGAGAATTATCACAAACCCAACCCAAAGGATACAGTCTCGGATGAGGCCTAGTTTCCAATCCCAAATTCTGAACAACTTACTCTAAAATAAGATTCACTTATTATACACTATCAACAAGTGTATCAATCTTAGTGTGCTTTGAGATAACTCGTAAATGAAATATGTCTTTTCTTTGCCTTCCATCAAGAATTAAATTATCCTTTGCAGAAGAAATGCATAAACTAAAACTTGCAATAGTAGATTTACCTTTGATTCCCATAGTTGTAACCTTAGTTTGATCCTCAAAATTTGATCCAAGATCCTGCATTATGGTCCCGATCTTCTTTTTACCCTTTCTAGGATGAGCCCACTTTGGCTTCAATTTTGGATGCAACTTCCAACAATGCTTCTCATCATGTCCTTTCTTCTCATAGTGAGAACATGTAGGATTCCTCTCTTCATCCTTCTTCATTTTATTTGTCTTCTTACTCTTCCCTTTTTCCTTCCACTACTCCTCGAATTCATGTGGCTCCTTTGAAACATCTTCAACAACATGTTTTCCTTTGCTCGCTTCAAGATGAGTATCTTGTACTGATACTTCGTCAATATTAGTAGGATTAAACATCAATATAGTATGATGAAAATATGATTGCATACCACCAATACTCTTTAGAAGAGTCTCAGGAGTATGTAAAGGACTTCCCAAAGACAATTCCTTCCTCTTAAATTCATGTGTATAAGCTTGGACATTTTTCCCTTTTCCTTGTCTTAAATGTTGCCAAGCAATCATTGATGTTTTCATATAAGCTAATGAATAAAATTTATTTCTTAATGAAGAAGTAAACTCAATCCATGAAGAAATGATTTTACCATGTTGAATAAGATCAACTTGTTTCTGACTATCCCACCATATCAAAGCTATGTTGCTCAGGAAAAGAGTTTCCAATTGTATCCTTGAAGTATCTTGTATGATTTTTGTACCCTGCAATATGATTCAATCTGTTTGACCCAATTATCCAACTTCTATGCATTCAACTCTCCATCATAAGTAGGCAAATTAAACTTTACATATAGCTTTAATAAAGGAAAATCATGACAATGAGAAAAATTCTTGGAATGCTTTTTCCTCTTATGAGAAGAATGTTCACTTTCATCAGAATAAGATTATGATGATAAGGAGAACGAAGGAGGATCTGGAGGTTCTTCGGATTCTCCTTCTTCTTTAACTATTGTTCCCAATGGACCACCTTCATTTTGATGAGGAGTTCCTCTTCGTATTTCTAGGTCTTCCCAGGATTCCTTTACCATGGCTGTCATCTCAAGGACACTTTTTCAAAACTCCTTATCAGCCTCAGAAAGAACATCTTCACGCTCCATTTATTTCCTTTGAAATACAAGTTCAATCTCATGATTAAATTCTTCAAGCGTGCCTTCACCTCACTTGGACTTAGACCTTGTAAGTATTCACTTGCAAATAAACCTCAAAACCAATTATGATACCACATGATCTGAAAATACCAAACGAGTTATGATACCAACTTGATCTGAAATATCAACAAACTCTGATACCAATTCAACATGACAATCCTTAGATGTCAATTAGTTCATAAATACACATAAACATCCGACCAGATTCAGGAAATGGAAGATCAACCTGTCTATTTACAAAATATCACGTGGATGTCTTACTTATCCATAAACTTTATTAATAATAATGAATAACTTGAAGAATAATGAGATAACAAAGCATAAAATAAAAGAACTCAAATCACATATATTGATGACATATATTACTTCATTTTCACATCCTCTTTAGATAGTAATAGTGTTCTTTATCATCTCCAAATGCCAAATTACATTACAATATGGACTTAAAAATCCAATTTATTGGACTTTCTTTAATTCCATTGCTCAAACTCAAATAAGGAGTTCACCATTAGAATCCTTGCGAAATTTTGAGAAATTTGACTATAAAGTCGACCAATTTTTGAACTGGCTCAATTTTACCCTCTTTACATGCCAAACGATGAACTATGGCACTCATTAATGGAAATCTAGACTAAGACTTTTACAAATGACCTATGCTCATAAAGAAAACCTCAAATTCATAGTCCTCATGAGAAAACAAGAAAAATGAGTATAAACTTCTTGAAATTCTGTCAAGGGACCTCTCAATGCGCTTTACGATGTATCCTTAAATCCTATGTACCTTTGTGCACACATTGTAATGTTCTGAAGCCATATTTTTTGCTGGAAACACTAATTGTTCACTGTTTATTGTTTGTTTAGTTGCATGCTTGTAGGCTTTCTCATGAAGTTGTGCATTAGGGTTTATGTTTATGAGATCAAAGCATGTAGACATGGATCTGAAGATATAACATAAGAAAAGACAAGATACAACAAGAAACACCAATATGGAACCAAATAGCTCAGATCTGACCTTTATTTAGATAATATATAGATCTTGATACAACAAATCTGTAAATCTAGAAGAATACCAATAAGAATATCCAACTGGAATAATAGCTTCTACAAAATGCTGAAGACTGAAGATATAAGCCTCCAAAGGCTAGACAAAAGTCAATGCATAGCACAAGATTGATTTATTTCCTTCCAGGGATAAGATCCAAACCCCCCTGGCTTAGTTGCACCCTTCTGGATGGATGAATATACTCAATATTTCGGTCATTCTTCTGGAGGCCTCCAAATACTCTAAAACTAGTTGGAATAATAGATCAGGGAAAGACAAAACACCTCATGAAGTCTCAGGTTGAATGATAGATATCTTCTCCTCCTATAGTCGAAACCCCAAACTGGGTTGCGCCCTCCTAGATGAGTGAAGAGACCCAATATTTTGGTCTCACTTATAGGAACCTCCAAATGATATGAAACTGGTTGGAAGGGTAGATTTGGGCAAGGAAAACTCCCTGGTGAAGTCTCCAGCTGAATAATGAAGATCTTCTCTTCCAAATAGATGAAACCTTGTTCTGCAGTGCACCCTCCTTCTCTCCAACTTGTTCCAAGCTCTAACAAATCATATGGAAAGTAAGCCTCTCCCAAAATAGGCTAGAAATGTTGGCTGAAGCCCTACAGAGAAAACCCATAAGTTTAAATGCCCAAAATCCTCCTCTACTTCCTGGATCGAACCCTTCTTCCAATGGTGTGCCCCCCTTGCTAGAAATCCCCTAGGTTGCACATTGTTCCTTTATTTGGATGATATATGGTACCTATAACTTCTGTAGAATGGTGTGGGAGGATTATTGCACCACCAAGACCAAGCTTGGATCAATATAGGTGGGATCTTTCACCACCAAGTTGATCTCTAGGGTTTGTAATCTCAAAACCCTCAAAAATCCTTTGTGCTCAAGAGCCCAAATGCAAAATGTAATAATAATCTAGAGTGAGTGAGAAGTTAACCCTTCCTTTAATTTATACTCCATATCTATTTCTCTATTGAGTTAGTTAACCCCTAGGGTTAACTCTTATCTTTTCCACACATGTTCTTTTCTTTCCTCCAGTTACCTTTTTCCCCCAAAGTCAACTTAATATTATAATGTTTTTCTTAGGTAATGGCTTTGGGTTGTCTTTGTACCCATGATGCATGATACTATATTCTAGTGGGGACAACTAGACTACCGAGTCTCTCATAACCTCTTCATCAAGAGGTGGGGGACATTACAGTCTCCCTTGCTAGAAATTGCTTTCCCACAAGCAATTCTGAACCTGTCTCCTAAAGAATCTACTCACCTTCCTAAGTGGCATCCTCTATGGGTAAATTCTTCCACCTGAACAAGTATTCCTTGATGCTCCTCTTCCTTAACCTCTTCTCCCTTACTTCTAATATTTCTTCTGGAATCAATATCAATTGCCCCTCTTCATCCAAGGGTGGAAGTTCCTCAATAGGAAATATGTGTTTACCTATGACTCTCTTTAAGCATGACACATGAAAGACATTGTGTATTTTTCTGCCCCATGGTAGATCAATATCATATGCCACGACCCCTACCTTTTTGTTAACCTTGTATGGTCCAAAGAAGCAAGGTTGGAGATTTTCTGCGCCACTCCTCTTAATGGATGCATGTTTGTATGGTTGAATCCTCAAGTAAACCCAATCACCAACCTCAAATGTGCACTCCACCCTTTGCTTGTATGCATGTACCTTTTTTTGATTCCATGCCCTTTGCAGGTGGTCTTTAAGTTCTTTGAGTATATCCTGACTCTGCTAAATCCAATCCTTAACCATGGGAGCCCTGCTGTCACCAAAGACAATATCCACAAGGATAGGGGATCATAATTGTATAAGGCTCTGAATGGTGACATACCAATAGACATATGGTGGGTGGTGTTGTAGCAACATTCCCCCAAATGAAGCCACTTAACCCATGCCTTCTTCTTCTTCCCCGACACATAATTCTGAAGGTATCCTTCAACCCACTTGATGACTGTCTTCGTTTGGCCATCAATTTGAGGATGATAGCTATTAATATAGGTTAAGGCCATATCTACCAACCTGAATAGCTCCTGCCAAAAGGTGCTCATGAACATGCTATCCCTGTCACTCACAATGGTTTTGGGTAAACCGTGCAACCTGAAAATCTCTCTGAAGAACAAATGTGCAACATGTGTTGCACTGTAATTTGTGGCAATAGCGAAAACATGAACAAAATTGGTTAATCTGTATACCACCACAAAAAGGAAATCCTTGCCCTCGGCCTTGGGAAATCCAGTGACGAAATCCATGAATATGCTTTCCCATTTGTGCTCAGGAATGGGAAGTTGTTGTAGTAATCTTGTTGGATGAGTGTGTTCATCCTTGTTCACCTGACAAGTGGTGCACTCCTTGATGTGGCACATCACATCTTCCTTCATGCCCTTCCAAGAAAATATTTCCCTTATTTTCCTGTATGTCTTGACGAACCCCTGATGTCATTCTACTGGTGAATCATGGCATGCTAGTAGCACTTTGGTTTTAAAGGTTGATTCGAGAACAAAAAATATTCAATCCTTGTGATATATGATGTCATCCACAATTATGAAGTTGTCATCTTGTACCTGCCCATCCATCAATTTGCATGCAAACTTGTTTTTTGAGTATTCCACCAAAAGGTGGGCCTTCGAGTCAACTGAAAAGTCGGTCATATCATAAAATTATGGTCTTTTGGATAAGGCATCTACCGCCACATTATTTTTCCCTTTGACAAAATCAATGTCAAAGTCATAAGCCTAGATCTTTCTAACCCATTTATGTCGCCTCTCATTTAATTCCTTTTGATCCAGAAAGTACTTGAGGTTGTTGTGATCTGTCCTCACAACAGATTTTTTCCCAACAAAGTATTGCCTGAACTTAGCCAATGCATGCATGATGGCTAACATCTCTTTGTCATAGATGATGTAGAGAATCTTAGGACCCCTTAGTTTTTTTCTCTCATAGATAATATGGTGCATATTCTGCATAATAACTACTCCAATGCCCTCCCTTGAGGCATCACACTCCACTGTAAAGGGTTGTGCGAAATCTGGTAGAGCCAATACCAAAAAAGTGCTCATTACCTTCTTCATCTTGTCAAAAGTCAATTGTGCTTCTAGACTCCACTTGAATGCACCCTTCCTAGTCAAATTGGTCAAAGGTGCGCAAAGTTGAGAGAAACCTTTGACAAACCTCTTGTAATAGAAACATATGCCAAAAAACCCTTTTAATTAGATAAGTGTCTTAGGTGTTTGCCAATCAAGTATAGCATGTATCCTATCTTGGTGTACCTATACCCCTTTCACCTTGATGATGTGTCCCAAATAGAGTACCTCTGTCATTCCAAATTCACATTTGGATTCTTTGGCATATAGAGATTGTCTTTCCATAATGGCTAAAATCTGTTCAACCTGTTGCAGATGCTCCTCCCATGTTTTGTTGTAGATCAACAAGTCATCAAAGAATACCAAGAGGAACTTCCTTAATTTATTGTTAAATAAATGATTCATGCAATATTTAAAGGTGGATGGTGCATTAGTTAGCCCAAAGGGAATTACCAAGAACTCATAGTGACCATAGTGACATCTGAAAGCGGTCTTCGGTACATATTTATTCCTCATTTTTATCTGATGATAGCCAGAGCGCAATTCAATATTTGTGAAGTATACAACCTCATGAAGTTCATCCAATAGCTCATAAATCCTAGGGATGGGGTATCGGTTCTTGATCATCTTCTTATTCAATTCCCTGTAATCAATGCACATGTGCATGGTTTCGTCCTTCTTTTTAACTAACACCACTGAAGATGCAAAGGGATTGGAACTTGGCCTAATGTGACCCATATATAACAACTCTTTGATGGCCTTCTCAATATCATCTTTATACTTCTTTGGGTTCCTGTAAGGAGCGGTGATGATAGGCTTCATTCCCTCTTCCGATTCTATGATGTGCTCAAACCCCCTATCTAGTGGTGCTCCTAGTAGAATGGGTTAAAAGACCTTGATGTGCCTGCCAATGATTCTCTGAATTTCTAGAGAGTAATGAGTATCCCCCTTCTTATCCACCCAAACTGATATTCTATATTTTTCTGCATACAAAATGTCCTCCCTCCTAAATATGGCCTCCATGTGCTTTGTTGTCACCACTCTAGGTGTGTTTCATGTCATACCCATGAGTACCACCTTTTTCCCATTTTCCTCCATGAAAGTCGTCTCCATGGTCTTGTAGTTGGTAGTGATTGTCCCCAACATACTAATCCATTGAACTCCAAGGATGATGTTAGTGTTTGGAAGATCAATTACATAGAAATATTGTGCCAAATCATTCATGCCCAATGTAAGTTTCATTTCTGGAATATACCTGTCACAAGGCATAGTGCGCCCCCTTGCTACCTCCACACGAAACCATTCAAATTTAACTATAGGTATATGTCTTCTTTGCAGTAGGGATAAATCAATGAAGTTGTGTGAAGCACCCCCATCAATGAGAACTGAAACATTTTTCCCCTGTAGCACTCCTCTCATCTTGAAGGTGTTGAATTTGGGTACCCCACTGATTGATTCTATTGTTACCTTCTCATATGTTGTAAGGCCATGAACTGCATCCTCCTCATCTACATTTTCTGTGGGATCTTCCTCCATGTTCTATAGATGGCCAAAACCTTCCTCCTCCTCATAATCAGAAATCACTTCAATGTAGTGAGCCTTACCTTTACCCATGCATTTCTGTGTTGGATCCCAAGGCTCTTCCTTCTCAATTCCCTCCTAGTAGTTTCATCCATTCTACCTCTTCCTCGGTCAAACCCCCTTTGGTCTCTTCCTCCTTGGTTCATGGGGGGTATTTGGTCTCTTCCCCCTGGTTTTAGAGGATTTCTAGGGGTAAATTTATTCTTTGTTGTTGATCCCAAGTTCCTAGTCTTCCATATAGCATCATGTAAGTTGGTAGGCTTAAAATCCTTGAGCCAACCCCTTAAGGGTTCCATCAACCCCTCTATGAAGAGAATCATTAGTCTCGCTTGAGACACATCCTGCATCATAAATTATATCCTTTGAAACTACTCTATATATACCTCTGGTGACCCTGTCTTTCTGAGCTGGGTGAGTTACCTAAAATGTAGTTCTCGATCCCCCTGGTCAAACCTACCAATAAGCCTCTGTGTGAACTATGTGTAAGCAGTAATATGATTATGGCCCAATTTGGTTAACCCATGATACCACCATTCATGAGATTTTCCCTCCAAGTAAATGGTGGAAAACTTGATGGCATCCATCTCTCTCATTGGGTTAAGTTGTGAGTAGGTTTCAAGCTTCTGCACCCAATCTTATGCAGTCACCTTGGAAAACCCATCAAAGTATGGGATCTCCATCTTTCATTCCCTGCACTCTAATTCATAGTTGTTTCGGTGATACTTTTTGGGCTTACCCATAAATTTGATCCCACAATATTGGTCCAGTGTGACTTGTCTTTTGAATCCTTTACTCATTCAGTCATATTCCCTGGCATATTGCTCAAAATTGTCCTCAATCTCATCATGGTGGTTGTGTTGTGGCTAGTTATCCAAAAATGTAGGTAGGTAGGGTCTAGGGGTAGTTATACTATATGTTATCCCCTTAGAAGTGCCTCCTCCAAAACTTCGCCCCTCAGTGTGGTAGTGAAAGATCTGCTCTTGATGAGGTCTAGTCTCCCCATGGGAACCACTAGATTCTTTGTTTGCATAGATTTCTGGCCCCTTTCCTACATGGGTCATCTGTAATAGGATTTGTACAATCTTCTCTTGGATGGAATTAACTCTTTCCAATGTATCCCTCATTTCAAACTATCCCATGTTCATTTTCTCCTGGTTCTCCTGTAGATGGTGCACAAGTGCACTTTCTATCTGATTTATGGAGTCTTGTAACTCCTTTGCAGAACCTGCTAGAATTTGTAGCTCATTGTCCTCACCTGAACCTTCCATTTCTGCCTCTGGTTCACCTGTCTGCTTTATACATATTCCCATATAGATACCACTAAATTTATGCATGCACTAATCCTCACTGGCTGGGAGGATCAATGCTCTGATACCATTGTAATGTTCCCAAGACATTTTTTTGTTGGAAACACTAACTATTCATTGTTTATTGTTTGTTTAGTTGTATGCTTGCAAGTTTACTCATGAAGTTGCACATTAGGGTTTATGTTTATGAGATAAAATCATATAGACATGGATCTAAAGATATAACATAAGAAAAGACAAGATACAACAGGAAACACCAATATGGAACGAAATAGCTCAGATATGACCTTTATATAGATAATATAGAGATCTTGGTACAATAGATATGCAGATTTGGAAGAAGACCAATAAGAATATCCAACTGGAATAATAGCTGCTACAAAATGCTCAAGAATGAATATATAAGCCTCCAAAGGCCAGACAATAAGCTGATGCAAAGAATAATATTGATTAATTTTCTTCCAGGGATCAGATCCAAACCCCCCTAGCTGAGTTGTGCCCTTCTGGATGGTTGAATATACTCAATATTTTGGCCCTGATACTAGAGGCCTCCAAATACTCTGAAATTGGTTGGAATAATAGATCGGGGCAAGACAAAACCCCTCTTGAAGTCTTAGGATTAATGATAGAGATATTCTCCTCCTATAGTTGAAACCCCAAACTGGGTTTCTCCCTCCTAGATGACTGAAGAGACCCAATATTTAGTCCTTGCTTCTAGAAACCTACAAATGATATGAAATTGGATGGAAGGGTAGATCGAGGCAAGGAAAATCCCCTGGTGAAGTCTCCAACTGAATAATGAATAGTTTCTCCTCCAAATAGATGAAACCATGTTCTGCAGTGTGCCCTCCTTCTCTCCAACTAGTGCCAAGCTCTAACAAATCATATGGCAAGTAAGCCTCTCCAAAAATAGGCTATAAATGATGGTTGAATCCCTATAGAGAAAACCCATAAGTCTAAATGCCCGAAATCCTCCTTTACTTCCTGGATCAAACCCTTCTTCTTCTAATGGCGAGTTCCCCTTCCTGGAAACCCCCTAGGTTGCACATTGCTCCTTTCTTTGGCTGATAGATGGTACCTGTGACTTCTGTAGAATAGTGTGTGAGGAGTATTTCACCCTAGAGACCAATCTTGGATCAAGATGGGTGGGATCTTTCACCACCAAGTTGATCTCTAGGGTTTGTAATCTCAAAACCCTCAAAACGCCTTTGTGCTCAAGAGCCCAAATGAAAAATGTAATAATAATCCAAAGTGAGTGAGAAGTGTGCCCTTCCTTTATTTTATATTCCAGATCTATTTATTTGTTGAGTTAGTTAACCCCTAGGGTTAACTCCCATCTTTTCCACACATGTTCTTTTCTTTCCTTCAGTTACTTTTTTCCCCCAAAGTCAACTTAATATTATAACGTTGTGCTTAGGTAATGGCTTTGGGTTGTCTTTGTCCCCATGATGCATGATATTATAGTCTAGTGGGGAAAACTAGACTGCTAAGTCTATCATAACCTATTCATCAAGAGGTGGGGGACATTACACACACTTCAAGACACGACTCTTTGCATTGATGAATGATTTTTCCTAGGTCTATGCACCATTAAATAGGGAATGGAGCCCTTAACCATCCTATGAAACTTTCAATCATCATTTAAGTAATAGTTAGGTTGTTTAATAACCAACTCACATCCTTAGCACGATTGGCAAATTCGTTTGGTTATTCTATAGTAGGTCGAGGGGTCAAACCCTATCGACCATAATATACATAGAATTTTGGTTATAACGGATATGGTGGTTATGGCATAGTTCTAGAAGCAATATATTAATAGTATATTGTTTTAAACCATATCCACGATGGAATATGATACATTAGACCCCCCACACTTTAACACATAGTTACATTGCATGACATACAACCAGGGTCAACGGATTAGGCCCTCGACCCTTTTACTGCCATTTTAACTTTTAAACAAGTTTAAATAAATATGAAACCATATGAGGTTAAGTAACATGTGTTTGGCACATTGGTCATTAATGGACAATGGGAGGTCACCATGTGGTGGCCTCTCATTGGCTTATTCATGCCACATGTCGACACAAAATTGGTCCACTTGGGCTGTATAGCTTTCCCAGTGAGCTGCCAACCTATCATGCCACATCACCTGCTTGCCATGTGTCACTATGTGAGAGTGCCACATCACCCGTAGGTTGTATGGTCATGTGCCACATCACCCGTAGGTTGTATGGTCATGTGCCACATGTCACCCTTGCAATGGTGACACATGTCACCTTTGACTTTTTCCATTTGACTTGAACTTTGACCACTCATAACGTTTGCACACAAACTCCATTTGAGGCAATTTTTTCATCGTTGGAAAGATATCATCAAGCTCTACACATTGATGGTATTTTTTTTTTAGAGAATATGATAAAGTCAAATTTTGAGCATTTCTAGTTCCTTCTAGTCCTCTGTGAGCATTTCAGATCCTCATGGATCTCTGTGAGCATTCCTAGATCCTCCTGGATCAATGCTTAACCTATGGTATGGAGTGTAGGATCTTTCCTTAGGCCAATAATAAAAGCTCCAAGCATTATAACATTGATTTTAAAGGATATTGAACAAGAAATTTGACCATGTGGAGAATCTTTTGGTTCATGGGTAGCATTACTTCATCTTTCTATTTCAGGGAGTTGTTGGAGTTATTTCTTCATTACATAACTGCTTCCATGGATTTTGGGGCTCATCTGTTGGAATACTTAGAGGGAGGGTGAATCAATATGAGCAATTTATACCACTTTTAACCAAAATAGATATTCTTTGAATTTAACAACAATGTTCAACAATTTATCATCAATGTATCATCTATGATTTCATTCAATACATCATGAACATATAATCATAAACAACATTACATCAACAACATCACATCAAATACACAATACATTGGTATTTACGTGGAAACCCAAATGGGAGAAAACCACAAAATTCTTTCTTATATATATCAAGAATTCATTCATAGGAAGCACCAATTTCCAAATTCTCCAGCTGCAACTAGAAGGAGGATACAACCCCCTATTCTTAGGATCCAACCTGAAGGAAGCTACAACTCCCTGAATTCTTTGGATCCAACTAGAAGGAGGCTACAACCCTATGATTCTTAGGCTCCAACCTGAAGGAAGCTCCAACTCCGTAATTCTTCAGCACTAACTGGAAGGAGGCTACAACCCCATTTCCTTTCCCTTTCCCGCCGCTCTGAAATATAAATGTAGACCAACTGTCACTACCACAATAAATACCACTGTCACTACCACTGCCATTGTTACATCAACTTGTAACTTGTCAACCTATCATTGTATCCAACCTATCACTAATCAACCTATCCAACCTGTCATTTTATCCAATCTATCACTAATCAACCTATCCAACCTATCACTATCACCAATACTCAACCATATCCTCTCACATGGATCATACACGAAGGACACCTCTCAACTAGATGTCCAATATCACCAACACGTGCCTCTACCAGACATGTACCAAGATCAACAACATACCATCACATGGTATGTGTCTCAACCATATACCAAATTATGTACCAAACCATCAACTTGTACCATACCAAACATCAATCATGTACCACAACTTGTACCACACGAAGTGCATCAAGCATGCACCAACACCTATACCAAACTAGGCATCAACCATGCACCATAACCTATATCATATGCCTCAACCATCAACCATGTACATCAACACCATACCAAGTACCAACCATGTACATCAACACCATACCAAGTACCAACCATGTACATCAACACTTGTACTGTACCATGTACCAAGCCAATAAACCAAGAAATGTACCAGAAATGTATCTCAACAAGTATACCTCAACCAACATGTACTATACATCCAATGATGTGCCTCAAGTCATATACCAAAAATCTTAAACACATGCCTCAAGCATGTTCCTCAATATTACCAAGATGCAACCTCATAACACAATATACCTGTCAATGTTTCATCGAAACATGCACTGGAGATCTAGCTAAAGAAACTACAAACAAAGATTATCAAGAAAGGAAGAGACATTAAATATGGAAGAATGAGAAAATATATTTGCACTACTCCAATGAGTTGATGATTGATACATAGATAATGGTCAATATGATTGATACAATGAATGAGTGGAATACACTCATTTATAGGCAGAAACATTCCATAATTAAGAAAAACAATAAAGTAGTTATCCTTCCTTAGGAATGCATGCATGCATAATAGTGATGGTAAACATAGAAAGTCTAAAATATAACTAGTCAATTAACTCTCACTGAACTAGTGTGTCGAAAATAGTAATTTCTCCAACAATACCAAGGCTCAACTATGCACCATAACATATAACCAAACCAGAAACCAAGATAGACAATAATGCTTCTAATCAATGTACCATAACATCACCAAGATGTACCATATCACATACTATCATCACCATGCATGTACCATAACACCATAACCCTTAAGACTTACCTATGATCTTGAAGTTGACTTTCTATACTATAAAATGACTTGTAGCTTTTCCATAGTCCTTAGCAACTTGGTACCAACATCCCTTCACAACCTTTCACAAGTCCTTTTACATATACACGACTTGCTCTTCTACAGCCCGTAGATATATGTTCTTTCCTCCACTACAACCTGCGTATATCTGCACCCTGTTGACCTAGAAATCATGGATACCTCAAAAACTGTGGCTGTTGCAAGCCCGATACTTTCTCCTTCGACCTTCCTTTGCTACCTCAGAAAAATTTCATCACAACCTTAGAAAAATATCACTAGTTCACAAGATAGATATCAATGAATGACTGTGAGTGTACATATGAGAGACTCCTTGAGGTGTTTATATAGCTTCTCATATTAACCTCTCTCCTTAATTTATGGATTTCTTGTTTTAACCACTTTACCCTTTGACTAAGACTTGTAACCAACTAGGGGATTCTTGACCACTCTTTAGGGCTTCCAACTTTACAATTCTATATCTCCCTAACCGTGAGGAACCACGTGGAGTACCACATATCACCAGAAACTGCATGGAAAAGACTGTCCATCTATGAGTGTATTAATTTTAATTTCACTTTCCTTCATGTCCATATTCCTTAATCAAATTCGGGTCTCATAACCACACCTCTGGGGATACTTGTAGACTACATCAAATGTACCCAACTAAATCACCATCAATATCGATCATACAAATTTCAATCAACTGTCCAACATATTTGGACCTCTCCAAGGGTTGACATCAATCTCTAAGGGTTGAAATCAATCTCCAAGATCACTCTCCAAGGGTTGACATCAATGACAACGAATTGTCCAAGCTAGTTATCCAACATCATCTAGAGCATATTTGGATGCGGATCTTGCATCCCATTCATTGTTTGGGTATCTTGGATGCACCTGAAAGTATCATTGTTGTTTTGGAAAATTTTCTCCTTACCCACGTCGTCCACATGAACGCGGATCGATCCCTTTCATGCCTTGGATCGAGTTGGGCACATGATTTTAGTTTTTTCTATGTTTAGACAATCAATTTATTTTTTTATTTGGTTATTTTACATGGGGATTGGACCCATTCATATATATGTATAATATTTTTCCCAAAAAGGGGTGATCTCGACATTGGAATACTATTCAAAAGATGATGTAAAAGAATTGGAGTTTCAGGAATAAAAGGAAGAGCGCCTAGACCTCTGCATTCTTCATTGGTTATCTCTTGAATGTGTGAATGTTGATTTCTATTTGTTAGCATTGTTATAATCTCAACTCCCTGCTCTCTAGAGGGGGCCCACTCTAGAGAACATGAGTTGTGGATATGTATATAGTTGTTTGTGACCTATATAAATTTTATTTATTTTAGCATGTAGTTTTTCTTTGTTGTTGTTCTATTTCATTTACAAGCTATGTAGTTGTAGATTATTTCCATAGGTTACATGTTCTTTTTAATTCATGTAGCTTAAATTATTTATTATGTTATTTTCTACATTTACTTGTTAACTTGTGATCAAATGAGAAGTGTATATTTATGCATGATGATAAATGATAATAGAAATAGTCAAATAGAGCATGGTAGCATTATGAATTACCTCATGGAGCTAAGGACTACTTGAAATATCACTATCATTGATGATAACTTAAGTGTGTTTACTTTTCCATAAGTGTGGCATGTTTTATTTCTCGTATTGAAATTTTCAATTCAAATTAATTTGTATCCCAAATATACCAAAATGTTGCACTGTTGTAGGAAGGTTTAATCCTAAGGATTCAATAACTAAATGCAACCTAGTTTTACAAAACTTATGTATACAGTAGGATATAACTTAATGGTGTGTTTCCTTTCTGCAATGTCATTTCGATTTGTAAAGACTTAATTTCCTTTTCTTAGGAGCATATTAGGAAACTAGTACAAGTTAAGACTTTGAAGCCTGCACATATAGTGCATGAGATCTCACTAGAATATTGGAAACCCTGGTTGATAAGATAAAATGCATGTGTGTTCCTGGTTAAATAGAAAACATATAGAAACAATGACAACTCATGTGCCTAGGTAGAAGCTAGAATTGCAACCTACCACTTGCAAGAAAAGGCATCCATGTGGTGGGATCAACTTAAGCAAGCCAAGCATATTGATGAGAAAAATACCTCATGGAGGTAGTTCAAAGGATATTTCCAAGAGAAATATTTTTCCAAGCATTACTATGAAAGGAAGATGAAATAGTTCTTTTAACTCAAATTGGGAAGCATGACAATGGATGATGAAAAAAGGTTCTTTGAATTGTTGAAGTATGTGAACTTCAAAAAGGATGAGAAGTTCAAAATCTAAATGTTTTTGAGTGGGTTACCTTTATTCTATAGTGAAAATATACAATATGATAACCCCGAGAATTTGGAGGAAACCATAAGGAGAGAAAGTCATATTTATGAGCAGACTAGAAGAAGGCCAATTTTCCAAAAAGCTTGGAATGAAAAGATGAAAGGAAAGAGGGATCACAGTTAGAAAGGTTTTAATCCACAATTTTTCAAGAACAACCCCCAAGCAAATAAATAAAGTAAATTAACCCAAAATGAGAACAAGACTATAGATTCATTTGAGAAGAGGCCAAGGCAACAACCTATAAAATGTTGGGGATGTGAGGGAAATAACTTATATAGGGACTACCTTCACAAATGAGAAATGGTGAGGACTATTCAAAACATTCAGGAGGATAAAACAATTGAATACATGGGAGGAAACATTCTAAAGATTTATGCAGCCTTGGACAACAAGCAAGTAGAATATCAATCCCCCATGATTGAAGTGGAAGGTAAGATTGATAGCCAACCCATAGAAATTTTAATTGATTATGGAGCTAGAAATAGTTACATAAACTCTAAAATTGTTGAAATATTTCACTTGCAAAGAAGTAAGCATAAGAAATCTTGGTTAGTTTAGTTAGCCATAGGGGATAAGAGGAAAATCAATGAGATAGATAAAGATTGTCCAATAGACATGAATGGACTTAGCATAAAGGTAGATGTGAACATCATACCATTTGGCTCATATTATTGTATAATTGGAATGGATTGGTTGGAAAAATACTGTGTTATCCTAGACTATTACAACAAGACAATCACATGTCTTGATGAAGAAGAGAAGTAAGGCAAGGTTCAAGGCATCCCAAGAGTTGTAGCTATTAGATAAATTTCAGCTATGCAGTTGAAAAATAGTTTCATGAAAGGATGTCAGATTTTTGTAGCCCATATGGAAGAGGCATCCAAAGATAAAGTGGACAACATTGAATACCATTCGGTCTTGAGCGATTTTAAAGATGTTTTTGAATAAATTTCAAGATTGCCACCAAAGAGAGACATCAATTTCTATATTGATTTGGTTCTAGGAGCTACCCCAGTATCCAAGACACCTTAAAGGATGGACATACCAGAATTGAAAGATTTGCAGAGGTAGCTTGAAGAGCTATTAAAGAAGGGGTATATATTCCCAAGTGTGTCACCTTGGGGTGTCCCAATTCTTTTTGTGAAGAAGAAAGATGGAACCTTAAGGATGTGTATTGATTTTAGACAGTTGAATAAGGTCACCGTAAAGAACAAAGATTGTTTGCCAAGGGTTGATGATTTGTTTTATCAATTGAAAGGTGCAAGAATATTTTCCAAGATTGAATTGAGATCAATCCATCATTAAGTGAGGATAAAGGAAGAAAATATCATCATGACAACATTCAGGACAAGATACATGCATTATGAATTTACGGTAGTGCCATTTGGGCTATTTAATTCCCTATCCATTTTTATGTTCCTAATGAATGGAGTGTTCAAGGATTACCTAGACAAGTTTGTGATTGTGTTCCTATATGATATACTCATCTATTATAAGTTAGAAGATGAACATGATCAACATTTAAGAATGGTGTTGCAAGTTTTAAGAGATTACAAGTTGTATGTCAAACTAAGTAAGTGCATCTTTTATCAAAAGAAGATTCACTAATTGGTTCATATTATTTCAGCAGATGAGGAAATTGATCCATATGGATGTTGGTGTCCTCCCACCTATTCCAACTGGCTCATTTTGGCAGTTTTCCAGTACGACAGTTTTTTCCTAGTTTTCGGGTCCCTGACTTCCGGGGTCATTTTGAGGCCCTAAACAACGTTTCTAGGGATCACCACATTCAACATATCTAGGGATCACCACAATAAAATTGTGTAGTACTTGGATATACCTTTCCAACAGGCTATCATGCACCTAAAACGGATATCGTATGCAATAGTTACGACCCCAGGAAGTTGATGTACTAACTTACCCAAACAGGGCCCACATGACTTTTGGCATTTCATCTCCTAGGGTTAGGTTTTTAGATGTCTAGGTTTTTTGAAATTCTTGTTTATTGAAAAAAGTCCTTGAGAGACTCATTGTAATAATATTTTGGTGAATGAGTGCAACTATCACATCTCTCCTCAGAGATAAGCCACCACCATTCTAGCAAGCTTGTTTTCCGCTACATTTTACAGTTTCAGCTTATTTCATTATTGAATAGAAACCAATTTTACTGTATATTTGTTGTTCTGTGTTAAGCATATTTTGATAATAATCTGTATTCATTTTGTTCTTCTCATAAAATCCATATTAGTGGTATCAGAGTGGTCTTCTTCTCATTTTGTTCTGTTGAGGACAAAATCTCTTGCACGCCCAAGTGACCTCTCATGGTGAGAGAAAATAAAGACGAAGGGACAAGAGATCCCTTCAAAATGTTGGTCAAGGAATCCCTCATGCAACATAGGAACGAGATGATGGATAGTTTTGTGCAAATCCTTCAGTGAATACCAATAGGTGACACATCTTCCTCAAACGGAGGCGCCACCCCCTTCAAGGTACAAATAAAATTTGATATTCCTATATTTGAAGGTTAGATAGACACAGATGCTATAGAAAAATGGTTGAATCTTCTATAAGGGTATTTCTCTGTCCATAAATTCTCGAATAGAGAAAAGATTACTTTTGCGCTCCTCAAGGTCATTCCCCGTGTCAAATATTGGTGGGAAAATTTCTGTGAGCAGAAGGAAATAGAGGAACCCTCATTATTTACAGTTGTTGTCACCTGGGAGTCCTTCAATGATGGTATTATATGGGAGACCTGCATACAAAATGGAACACATTGTGGTAGGAAAGAGACCAAGCAGTGCCCGAGTTCAAAAACATCTTCCATACCTTGTGCACCAAGCTGGGTATCAAATATTATGAGTGACATCTGGTACTCAAGTATCGCAGCGGTGTGCATAGATAAATCTAGGATGAAATGGAGTTTATGGAAATCTCATCCTTGGGCGCGACTTACCGATATCTCGTCAAAATTGAGCAGAAGCTCAAACAAAAGATGCAACAATTTGGGCTTGGGAACCCCTCACAAAAAAATCTAGGAAAGGGCATCCCAAACTTGTAGAAAAAAGGATAGAGCAAATACAGACCACCTCAAGACAACCAGTATAGGCCACAAGAAAATAAGGACACCAAAAAGACAAAGAAAGATACCGGGAAGTGGTGTGACTTCCATAAGAGCCCCTGACATAACACTGTTGATTGTCGCTCAAAGTAGTCATTGGTGGCTAAGGTGAAATCCTCTGAATCAGATGTGGGTTCCAACTCTGAGTCAGAACCAAAAAGGGGGAGATGGATCATTAATGCAGATCCCAGTGCTAACGTTTCTACCATGAAGCTCCAGCCTGCTAAACCAGACAAGCCATAGGAAGGCGAGTTCCTTTTTCATTCATAGATGTGGGTGAGGGGTATCCCACTTCACTTCATCGTTGATAGTGGTAGCCAAAGGAACCTCATCTCAACATAGGTTTTCAAGAGACTCTCCCTGCCGACAACACTGCACTCGTAACCCTACACCATCAAATGGCTCCACCAAGGAAGTGACATTCACGTCAGCCAACAATGTCGTGCGTCATATGACATCAAGCCCTTCAAATATGTGGTATTGTGTGATGTTTCCCCTCTCGAATTTTGTAATGTTATTTTGGGCCAACCATATTTATGGAAACACCATGTTGTATATTAGTCTAGGCCTCACAGTGTTATTATTACTTTGATCAACAAATTGTATAGGATACCAGAGGCAATCCCACCTAGTGTTATTTCCTTGATCTCTGACAATAAATGTGGGAAGTTCATCTCTCAGACAGGGAAGTTTGTCTTCTTTGTGGTTTTCTCTCAGAATGAGCGAAAGATCACAGCCACATCCAACGTCTCTGCATCCAACCTCTCTACACAACAAAAGAAAGTGGATAAGGTCTTGGAAGCATACTCGGATATCTTCTCCTCACCCACTGAGGTACCTCTGCACTCTTAGGTCAAGTACCTCATCGATATGAACCCCGATGCACTGATACCTAATGGGAAAGTCTACCACTACTCTCTTTTAGAGAATGAGGAGATCAAGCTGCAGATCCAAGAACGTCTCCACAAGGGGCACATCCATCCCATATCATCACCTTGCGGGAGCCCAAACATGATGGTACAAAAGAAAGATGGAACCTGGTGACTCTGCATTGATTATCGGGCCCTAAATAAAATCATAGTTAGAAACTGGTACCCGATTCCCCAAATCGACGAACTCCTTGATCATCTCATGGGGGCCAAATACTTCAGTAAGATTGATTTGAAATTTGGCTACCACTAGGTCCCGATAGAATAGAAAGATGTATGGAAGACCGCCTTCAAGTCCAAGGAAGGTCTTTTTGAATGGTTGGTCATTCCGTTTGGCTTGAAAAATGCTCCAACCACTTTCATGAGGATTATGGACGATATCCTGTGACTATTTACTAATAATTTTTTAGTGGTGTATATGGATGACATTCTCATTTACAGATAGACTTGGGCTGAACACTTGTAGCCTATTCAATAGGTTCTACACACCCTGCAGTAGCACAAGCTCTACACCAACTTGGAAAAATGCTCCTTCATTATGGACAGGGTCCATTACCTGGGCTACATCATTGATGAACATGGTGTACATGTGGATCCAACCAAGATCCAAGTCATCCATGAATGGCCAGCCCCAACCACACTCATTGAGCTTTGGATATTCTTAGGCCTTGACAATTTCTACCACAGGTTCATGTTGGGATTCTCCCATATTGCATGGGCCCTCATCCAAGTAACCGGGGGTGGTGGTAAGGAGAAATTTGTGTGGGGATGGTCCCAACAAAAAGCGTTTGATGATTTGAAACAACACTTGCTCTTATCCCCGATACTTTCACTATCAAACCTGCAACAACCCTTTGAGATCGAGATAGATGTTTCAGACTATGCTTTGGGCATCATTCTCACTTAGCACAACCACCCCATGGCCTATCATAGTGATACACTATCAGATGTTGTCCACAAGTACCGTACTTACGAAAAAGAAATGTACTCCATTGTGAAAGCCTGTCACCAATGGAGACATTACATTCTTGGGAAGGAGACAATCATCCACATTGATTATAAGCCACTACAGTTCATGCAGGCACAAGGCAAATTGCAGAATGACCGCCATCAGAAGTGGTCCACATGCTTGCAACAATTCCACCTCAAAATCAAGTACAAAACATGAAGCACCAACCATGTCACTTATTTCCTCAGTAGACCTCCAGTCATGGAACTCACCACGGTGCTACACTCTTGTGGCCATGAGACCTCTGGATGGCCCCGAATCTATGAGACAGACCCAGACTTCACCACCACCTACCAAATGTTGGGCGCAAACATAACTGTCGCTAATTTCCATCTTCAGGATGGGTTTTTGTGCCACCTGGACCATATTTGTGTTCCATCAAGCGAGTGAGCGAAGATGATCTAGAAACCCCACTATAATCAGGTGGCAAGACACTTCGGTGTCAAAAATATAGTGGCAATGCTGCAAAAATATTTTTACTAGCCGAAACTTCGACAAGAGGTCAACAAGTAAATCAGGTTCTACACTGCCTGCACTATTTCCAATTTGACCACTAAGAAATAGGGCCTGTACACCCCTCTACCTACTCTTGACAAGACATGGTAATCCATCTCCATGGACTACATGTTGGGCCTCTCGTCCACCAAGCGGGGAAATGACCATGTTTTTGTGGTTGTTGATCACTTTTCTAAGATGGTGATTTTGGCCGCCTACAAGAAGAGCATCATAGTAGAGGCCATTGCCAAGCCCTTATTTGAACGAGTCTGGGTACATTTTGGAATCCCACAAACCATTGTCTCAGATCGGGATAGTAAATTTCTCATCACATTATGGTCGAGCCTCTGGTCACTATTAGACACCAAGCTCAACAAATCGACGACCTTCCACCCCCAGACAGATGGCCAAACTGAGGTCGTAAATCGAATGATTGTGCATATCCTATGCATGTATAATTCCAAGAACCCTTGCACATGGGATGAGAGTCTTCCCTATGTCCAACATAGCTACAATCGAGCCCTGCATATCTCAACTGACCACATCCTCTTTCAAGTGGAGTTTGGATTCCAACCATTGGGTCCCATAGATGTTGCACTACCCCTTGTGGTCACCTTGACTGACTCATATCCTACTCCAACTGAGCTGACAAAGCCACCTAGTTCATTGAATGGATCCATAACATCCACCAACTAGTTCAAGATATTCTACAAAAGTCCAATGACAAGTAAAAGAAGCGCCATGATCAACACCGAGTGCCACATAAGTTTTAGGTGGGCGACAAAGTTTGGTTGCATTTGCAGAAAGAACGCCTTACCAGACCCCATTGGAAGCTTCACCCACTATGTTATGAGTTGTACACCATCACCAAGGCTATGGTTGATAATGATTTTGAGCTCAACATTCATCCTTTCCTTGGCATGCACCCAGTGTTCAATGTGGATCTCCTTCGACCTTATTTCCCACCATTATTGGACACCTCAGAGATAGAAGAACAACTGAAACCAACATATCTCAACCCCAGCTTCATACAACAGGAATCCAGTGATCAAATTGTGAACAAACAGGTCAAGGGCACTCGCCAACAAAGGATCCATCTTTATCGAGTTGTCAAAGTAGGATAGCTCTTCCACCAAGGCAAGTGGCTCACCCAAGGCCAAATTCAACAAAAATTTCCTCATCTAATGGGGGAAGTCAACACAATAGAGACCATTTCTTCCTAAGGGGGGAGGATTGATCCAGATGGATGTTCGTGACCTCTCACCTTTTCCAATTGTCTCATTTTGGCAATTTTCTAGTTCAACAGGTTTTTCCTAGTTTTTGGGTCCCTGATTTCTGGGACCGTTTTTAGGCCTTAAAAACGTTTTTAGGGCTCTCCACAGGAAACATGTGTATTCCTTGGATATATATTTCAAACGGGATATAGTGTGCCTAAAACGAAGATCGTATACAAAAGTTACGACCCCAGGAAGTTGATGTACTAACTTACCCAAACAAGGCCCACATGACTTTTGGCACTTCATCTCCTAGGGTTAGGTTTTTGGATATCTAGGGTTTTTGACATTCATGTTTATTGAAAAAATGCCTTGAAAGCCTCATTGTAATCATCTTATGACAAATGAGCATAGTCTTCACATCTCTTCTCAGAGATAAGTCGCCACCATTCTTGCAAGCTTGTTTTCCGCTGCATTTTACAGTTTCATCTTATTTCCTTATTGAATAGAAATCAGTTTTACTATATATATGTTATTATGTGTTAAGCATATTTTGATAATAATCTGTATTCATTTCGTTCTTCTCATAAAATCCGGATAAAAAATAGTTAATCCTGAGAAGATAGAGGCCATTAGAGGATGGATAGCACCAAGAAATGTTACGGAGGTCAGATCATTCATGGGTCTTGCATGGTATTACTGAAGATTCATAAAAGCATTTTCAAACATTTCCAACCCAATCACTTGTTTGAAAAAGAAGGGAGTGAAATTTGAATGCAATTCCAAATGTGAAGAAATATTTTAGCAGCTGAAAGACATTGACAAGTGTACCAATCTTGAAGATTGCATATCTGGATGAAGATTTTGTTGTGTGCATTGATGCATTCAAATAATGGCTTGGCGGACTCCTCACACAAAAGGATCATGTGGTATTCTATGAGTCCAAAAAATCAAAAGAGCATGAGAGGAATTATGCCACCCATGATCTAGAGTTAGCAACCATTATTGATTCACTAAAAATGTAGAGACATTTCCTCACGGGGAGGAAATTTGAGCTAAGGAAAGACCACTATGGTCTAAAACATTTGTTTGGATAACCCACTTTAAATGCCAGACAAACTAGGTGGTTGAAATTCCTTAGTGAATATGAATTTGAGATTAAGAACATCAAAAGGAAAGAGAACCAAGTGGTTGATGCACCCAACAAGAGAGCACATGAGATGGATGTTGCAACCATCAACATGTACAAGATTAATATAAAAGATAAAATAATTGAAGCAACAAACTCAGATCAACACTATTTACAAGTAAAACAAACATTACAACAAGGAAACTTACAACAAAAATTTAAAGACTTTGAGCTAAAAGAAGACGGAATTATCATGCACAAAGGCAAAGTATATGTGTTGAATTCCAATGATCTGAAAAATATGGTGATAAGGGAAATGCAAAATGTGCCTTATGCTGGGAACCAAGGATATCGAAAAATGATTGCAGTTGTAAGAAACCAATATTTTTGGCCCGGAATGAAGAAATAAGTGGCAAATTACATAGCCAGATGTCTAGAGTGCCAGAAGGTGAAGGATGGACACAAACATCCAACAGGGTTGTTACAACCATTTCCCATTCCAGAATGGAAGATGGAAGTAGTTACAATTGATTTTATTTCCAAGCTACCCAGAACAATGAAGCGACATGATTCCATCATGCTGGTGGTGGATAAATTAACTAAGGAAGAAAATTTTATTCTAGTGAAGACTACACACAATGCAACAAATATTGCAGAGATCTACATGAAAGAGTTTTCCGAGATACATGGATTTCCTAAGGAAATTGTTTCAGATAGGGATATAAAGTTTACATCCAATTTATGGAAAGGTTGTTCAAAGGATTTGGGACCAATATAAATCTTAGTACACATTTTTGTTAGAATGTTGTGCTTGTTTAACCATAAACAATATCACAATATTGTCACCCAACCATAGGCATGCAGCCACCCCGAGCACTATAACCTTTGACAGATAGAATTATTATGGAAGAAACACTAGACCCAAAGGATAACCAAGAGAGAGAGCACACCTTTCTCCAAAGGTAGCTTACCAAGTAGAAAGTCCCAAACCAAAAACCAAGACCAGTACCGAGCTGTAGTCATTGCAGCTACACTCTTCCTATATACTTGCAAACCACTTTATTGAGTGTGAGTGTGTTACCAAATGAGCTCAAGTGCCTTCTATTTATATTAATCTGACCAGGTGAACATGTGTCTCTTCAAGCATATCCAACCTGTCCTTTTCTGCTTATAATAGTTCAATATTACTTATTCCTCTGAGATGACTTGTCTTCCAAGGTTTTCACACATCTATTTAAGTTTTCTCTTGATTCCAGAATATTCTATTCTAATCAAAGGTTTATCCATGGAGTTTAATACCTCCCACAACTACCAAAACATAAACACTCCCTCTTAGATAGGGAGGTATTTAACCATGAAGTTCCCCTCTGGTCTCCATAGCCTTGCTCACTTTGTCATGATCCTCTCGTCATGGTTGCGCAAACCATGCTATCGGTAGAATCATTACGTCACACATGGATACACCCATGTGGACCTATCAATATTGTCTAGGGGCCACAACTTGCTAGAGAACACTATAGCTACACCTCATAGTGTGTGTCACCATCATCGTCATGGGCTACACCCGCATGACGTGCTCACCCATGGCTACACCCATGTCATGAGTATCATAATTATCCATCCATCTCACATGGCATGGGAAATACCTACATGATTTTGCAGATCGATAATGTCACCAGAGCTACACAAGCTATCTCATAATCACACAGATCATATTACAAGGAACACCATCATAACCATACAAGTTCTCGACTATGCCACTAGTGTACCCGACTATATCACTGGTGTAGCAACAAATAGACATACCAGACAATCTCACTGGAGTATCCTACAAATTAGAATAAATCCTACAACTTGACATGAAGCCTACAACTCGGTACAAGGCCTACAACTCAACACGAAGCCTACAACTCGACAAAAAGGCCTACAACTTAGCACCAAGGCCTACAACTCAGCACGAAGGCCTACAACTCGGTTAAAAGTCCTACAACTCGGAATAGAGGCATACAACTCATATCGAAGGCCTACAACTTGACACAAAGGCATACAACTCGACAAAAAGGCCTACAGCTCAACACAAAGGCCTACAACTCATCACAAAGGCCTACAACTTGGCTCGAAGTCCTACAAATCGGCTTGAAGGCCTACACTTTCCTTCTTTTCAAATTATGCCATCAACTCCTTTTAACCGAGAGAATCCTCGAACCACGCTTCTATCTATTGCATGTCCCTATGTGTCCTACAAAGTGTCAAGAAACCTTGCTTCTTCTTGATCACTGACTCCCTCTGAGTCCTTTCAAGTCTTTCTTTTATGTGGTAACCTTCCTAGAATACGTAGGATAACCTACCTGAAACATAAACAACAAGAGAAAAATTATTTCCAATATAATATCATTTTATATAAGAACATATCAATTTCATGGTAATTCATTATGGCATTACCATGGTGTCCTGCCTGAGAACAAGACCAAGAAATATCTCCTAGAGGAGATGTTAGTTCATATTGCAATTAAGTACAATAAGCATTTATATTAATAGTACATGCTACTAAGTATTCATCGTTCCCAGCAATAATAAAATCGAAAGGATTGCAATAATTAAGCAATAATCAAAATATCAAACCTAATATGCAAACCTGGAGTCTGGTTATTGTTCGCTTGAGTTTCTTTTCTTCTAGGACAAGTATTATTTCCAAATTGGAGAGTGTGTTGTTCCTCTGAATATATTAGATATGAGATATTTATGGCTCTACAATTGCTTCTTTGACAAATATCCCTTTTCTTTCCAAATATTTAGATCTGTAGTAGCTCCACGTTCATGTGCTTGGAAGCTCCAAAAATCAAACTCTTCATCCTTTGA
>SNQJ01S0050501.1:0-11053 GCA_010110895.2 Picea sitchensis
TATCGGAGATACCATCCAGGTATTTCATCGTACATTTCAGGAGTATTCAGTGTGGAGGGCGCAACTTAGTCAAGGAGGGCGCAAGCTAATTAGGAGATTCAGAGATCTGCAGTAGACCGTGGTCCCGATTGCAGATTCATTCCGACCCAGTGGAGATCTAGCCAGGTCGCTTCCATTGAGACAGTTTTCATCAGATTTCGACGGTGGAATATTGCAGAGCGACCCATACAGCTGTTTAGGGCGCAGTCATTCCGGACAGACATTTGGCCTTGCATGCAGGGGTTCCCTATCAGATCCGGCCAAACCCTTCCAACCCATTTCATTACGGGACGAGACGATCGTTTTGAGCTACATAGCGGCAGATTCCGACGGTGGAATCCATTGGGGCGCATTCAGTGCCCAAGGAGGGGCGCAAACCCCCAAGGGGTTCAGATCTATTGCCGTAGAGGTCCGTTCTGGGTTCCGTCAGACATTATTTCCAGTGCAGCAGCCAGGGCGCATTGATTGGAGCAGTTTTGAGACCATTCTGACGGTGGAGTTTTGAGATCGAGTTTTCCAGCTGATAGCGGTCACCGTGCTCATCCGGGATCGTTCATTTTGGTCATTCTATCCGTGCATGCAGCAGATCTGCTGTCTTCTTGCGGTCATGGGTATTTCTTTGTTATTTGATTGTATTCCAATACAGATCCATGAGATCTGACTGACGTTTAGTCTCTATATTTCAGTAGGTGATTTGTATTCCCATGCATGCACTGTTATTCTTCATAATATTGAGCAGTTGACATTCTATGCTATTGCATGCGTCATTTTATGATTGTAAAACCTTTATTATGCAACATGCAACTACAATAACCTACATGCAACCATAATAACTGACATGCAAACACAATAAACAAAGAACATCTTCATCATCCACTAAAACGCATCCAGAAACCCCCAGTGTATCAGATCTGCACGCTAGAGCAGTAAGACAGTAGCAAATATCTTGATCAGCCGTATCAGGGATATTTCACACTAGGATCACGTTCACCTGTGCTCGTCCATAGGCACGCCCAACTCAACAAATCTTCTTTCCCACTGCATTACACTGAAAATTCATCTGGAGTTCATCATCTCAACTCTCTGCTCAGAGGAGGCTAATACATCGTTTTCATCTCTTTCTCATAATGATGCACCCAGCTCATGGGAATTCATACGTTCACCTTGTGCTCAAACACTGGTATTTCTACCTCAGTAGATCTTCTTTCTCACTGCGTTACACGAAAGAATCATCTGGAGTTCTTCTCAACTCTCTGTAAGGAGGAGGCCATCACTACGTTTCAGTTCTGTCTCAGATAGGAACCACACACCCATCTCAGGGGCTCTCTCTCAGGTCTGTGTCCTGGAGGATGCCTCACGCCGTTGTAATCATAACCACTCCCTCTCAGCTAGGGAGACATTCTCCACCAGGCCAAGTCTCCCACGAAAATACTCAAACTTTGTCTTGGCAAGGGGTTTGGTGAAGATATTTGCGATCTGCTCATGGGTAGGAAGGTACTGCACGTGTACTGTCTTCCTCTGCACCATGTCTTTGATATAGTGATATTTTATCTCGATGTGTTTCGATCTGTCATGAAACACAGGGTTCTCGGAGAGCTTCACACAGCTCTAGTTATCACAATGAATAGTAGTAGGATCCATCTCATGATCAAATAAGTCAGTCAGAAGTTTGTGAAGCCACATTGTTTCGCAAACTGCTACACTCAATGCAATGTACTCTGACTCTGCGGTACTCAATGCCACAAAGCTATGTTTTCTGCTACACCAGGAAACCATGGCAAACCCTAAAGTGAAGCAACAACCGAAGGTGCTTTTCCTGTCCACTGTGCTCCCTGCCCAATCTACATCAACATATCCCTGCAGGCTTAAGTCTACACTAGAGGAATATCTTAGGCCATAACCAACTGTTCCTCATAAGTATCTCAATGCATATGCATGTTTTGTTGCTATCCAATGTGTCTATCTCAATTGGTTCATAAACTGGCTAAGCACATTCACTACATAGCATATATCCGTCCCAGTGTTAACTAGATACATCAGTGATCCAATCAACTGTCTGTATAAGTGTGCATCTACCTCTCCTGAATCAGTATCACTCGTCTTCTTCAAATCCATCACCATTGGAGTGGGCATGGATTTGCATTCTGTCATACCGAACTTTTTCAATATCTCCACAGTATATTTTCCTTGACTCAGGCAAATCTCAACTGTCCTCTACCATACTTCTAGACCCAAGAAGTAGTGCATCAAGCTCAAATCCTTCATCTCAAATTTAGTAGTCAATGCTTGTTTTCATTCAGTAATGATTCTCTCCGAACCGGTGAGGAAAAGGTCGTCCACATATAGGACCAAGATCAACCACTCATTACCATCAATGTGATAATATAAGTTTGGATCAACAGCACTTTTGTTGAACCCCAAACTCATCAGAAATCCATCCATTTTCTCGTACCAAGCACGTGGTGCTTTCTTTAGACCATATAGGGCTTTCTTCAACCTGCACACATAAGATCTTTCGTTGTGTATAACGAATCCTTCTGGTTGCTCGATATAAACTTCTTCCGCAATTTCACCATTGAGAAAGGTTGTCTTTACATCCATCTGGTGTAGCTTCCAACCCATGGAAGCAACTAGTGCAATGATAGTACGGATGGAAGTGTATCGGGCTACTGGAGTAAAAGTCTCGTCATAGTCAACTCCCTCTACTTGTGAGAACCCTCTGGCTACAAATCTCGCTTTGTATTTTTTTATGCTTCCATCAGCTGTATGCTTGATTTTATAAATCCATTTGGAAATCACTACAGACTTTCCCTCTAGTCTTGAAACAATATCCCAAACATCATTTTTCAATATAGATTGATATTCTTCAGTCATGGCATCTTTCCATACTTCTTCACCTGAAGCTTCTCCATGACAAGATGGCTCTGAGTCAATGATGCGGGTCATGGCTGAAAGGTAGCTTGAGAATCTCTTTGGTCTCTTGCTCTCTCTAGTTGTTCCTTGAGGGGATTTATGTTCCTCTGCTTCTTGTAAAGTTTGTCGCGCCCAAGCAGGCCTTTTATTTCCAACTGTAATATCTATGGGCATGTCACTTGGAGTAACTTGATCGACTGGAACAACTAGATCAACTAGAGCAACTGGATCAACTGGAATAATGTTTGTCTCCCTCTGAACTGCTGAAGGGGGAGAAGGCATTGTCTCACTATCAATTTCCATCTGAGATTCTCTAGATCTTTGGAAGGCTACTTCTTCTTCAAAACTAACATCTCTGCTAATTTCAATTTGTCTTTGACCAGGAATGTATAGATTTGATATGCCTTTGAGGATTCTCGGTATCCTAAAAATGTGCCCTTTCTCCCTGAAGGTTCTAGCTTGGATATCTTCTCTTTCGGAACATGAAAATATATTAGACACCCAAATATTATGAAGTGTCCAATCTTAGGTTTCACTCCGGTGAAGGCTTCTTCTGGAGTAATGTTCTTCAAGATCTGATGAGGACTTTTGTTTGAACATACACTGTCGTCATACATACTTCTGCCCATAGTGTCATAGGTAGACTATGATCATGTATTTCTGTTTTTCTTCTCTGCAACCCCATTTTGTTGAGGGTTGTAAGGAACTGTGAACTCCCTCTTGATCCCTGCTTCAATACAAAAACTGTTGAAATCTTTGGAGGTGTATTCTCCTCCATTATCTGATCTTAATACTTTGATTTTTCTTCCAGTGTGGTTCTCAACCTAGGCTTTGAATTCTTGAAATTGTGCAAGGACTCCATCCCTATTCTTCAGGAAGTAAATCCAAGTTTTTCGAGAGTGATCATCTATGAAGAGTACATAGTATAAGTACCCATTCAGAGATGCAACAGTCATTGGCCCACACACATCTGAATGTATCAAGTCCAAGATTTCCTTAGATCTATTGTCACTACTTGAGAAGGATCCTTTAACATTTTTGCCAAGACCACAACCTTTGCAAACACCTTTATGTTGAATTTGTATCTCTGGAAGACCTGTTAGCATTTTCCCTAGAGTTGGGAGAGCTTTATAATGAATGTGAGCAAGTCTTCTATGCCATAGCTCACTCAAGCTAACAGTGTCATGTAGCAGGGTCTGGACTGGTTTGATGATTAATCTGTACAGGTTGTTTTCTCGGACACTAATTACCTTGGAAAAATTTATATGAGAGTCTTTATGCCAAGCAAGAACTCTTCCTTCTGAGAAGGTAACCTTGTAGCCTGTCTTCCAAGGCAAAAATGGAGACAAGGTTCTTCTTCATTCCGGGTACATATAGTACTTATTTTAATTGAAGCTAAATATTTGAATCTAGTTGGAAGGTAGAAGTTCCAACCCCTCTCACATTATATCTGGCATCATCTCCAAGGACAACATGTAGATGTGTCTCTTCCTCAACAAAATTTGTTAGTTGATCTCTAAGACTGGTCATGTGCCTGGAGGCACCACTGCCAATTAACCAAGCATTATCATTGGTAAGGACCATACCTGAGAGTGTTGAGATGTTGATGTCTTCATCTCCTTGAGGTCTTGTCTTCCTGGAACTGAGTTTGCTTGAACCATCAAGCTTGTCTTCCATCATGATTTTGTTCATTCTAATTTTGCATTCTTCACAAACCCTTGTCAACTAGGCTAGAAAACCTAATGGCTAGGCTAGGCTAGCACTTATAGCTTTTGTTGGACTTATGACTGCCAACAATAAGCCTTTGAAAGATAGGATCGCACTGGTCACTTGAATAGCTCCTTCAAAGAGTTGCAGAAACTCAATTCTCAATTTTTCTACAGAAATTAGCACAACCCTAGAAACCCTAGGGCCAAAAAGTCAAAATGCTTGGAATTGCAATCTGAGACTTGTTGGAGGTGTGCTGAAGGAGGTTGTACACAGCTATGCTCTTTTTAGCCCCAACATCCAAGTGCCAAGTGTTGAAACCTCTCAGAAAGGTAGGTCGTATGAAATTTCTGGAAACCCTAGGAGGGTCGTACGGATTTTGCAAGAGAGAGAAGATGGCTGAAAGTTATTTGTGCAATGGGTTCTTCAAGACATCTGCTCTGATTCCATGTTGATTTTTCAATAGACAAGGTTTAAGCATGAAGTTCATTCCATTTTAGCATTTTACTTAAACCGTAAACAATTGTGTTGGAGCAACCAAGATCACAAGAAGAAACACCATGCACAAGTACACAAGAAGTATCCTAGGAAACCCTTCTCAACAAGGGAAGAAAACCTAGCCAATCCCTTGCTATATTCTTCAAGAGAAAGACCACCACCAAGAAAACCTAGCACACAAAAGGGTGCTCACAAACCCTAGAAAACTAGCACCCAAGAGAGGTGCGCACTTTTCCCAAGAAGATGTAATTGCTGAAATTTCCAAACTCACACTTGAGATATGATTCCTCAATGGGGAATTTACCTTTACTTAATATTAGACTGAACCTGTCAACATAAGTGTCTATTGGCACAACAAGGCCGACCTCACTAACTCACAATATAATTAATAATTTTCAGATTAATTATCTTTTACGTTAAGGTGGGGCCGACCTGTACCCTTTACATTACAATTAGGGTTATAGGTAAGTCTGACTCTTGAACAATATAGCAAGGGATCTCATACACCCACTAGTGCTCAGCAACTAGGGGCACATCCATGGGGATGTCCATATCTCTATCTCACTACATCTCACAGGAGAACCACACTCACTAGTGCTCAGCCACTAGGATCACGTTTCCCATGTGCTCATCCACAGGCACGCCCAACTCAGCAGATCTTCTTTCCCACTGCATTACACAGAAGAGTCATCTAGAGTTCATCATCTCAACTCTCTGCTCAGAGGAGGCTAATACATCGTTTTCATCTCTTTCTCATAATGATGCACCCAACTCATGGGAATTCATACGTTCACCTTGTGCTCAGCCACAGGTACTTCTACCTCAGCAGATCTTCTTTCTCACTGTGTTACATGAAAGAATCATCTGGAGTTCTTCTCAACTCTCTGTAAGGAGGAGGCCATCACTATGTTCCAGTTCTGTCTCAGATAGGAACCACACACCCATCTTAGGGGTTGTCTCTCAAGTTTGTGTCCTAGAGGATGTCTCATGCAGTTGTAATCCTCAACAACTTAGCCCTCCAAAGGCCACATGTCACTCATCTAAGCCATCTCCTCATGGTCAAGGTCCTCTTCTCCTCAAAACATCCCTGTGTCAATGAACAACAACTTCACCACCAAACCTTATCCCTCTAGGTGACATCAAGCCTCCAAAGGTGATGTTTTTCCTCTCCTAGGAAAAACATTCGGCATGCAAGGGCTAGATCATGTCATCCATAATATCTTCCAAGCCTCCTAAGGTACGTCTCTGTCATCCGGCATGCAGGCCCTTGGCATCCAACCTGTGGACTTCCAGCCCCATGGAAGCCCAAGCTAGGCTTGTTCTCCCAAAACTGTCCACCAACTAGGTCCCGCAAAGACAAATAAGCACACCCTCCAAGGATCTCAAGTCATAATATCATGGTGAGTAAATCAAATCAATAAATGAGCCACCTAAGCATCTGCATCAAAGATTACCCGGTCAAACAAGTAAGTGCTCAAAGACATTATGCAACTTGCCAAGCTTGGATATGGGAGGGTTGATGAGGTGTCCTATTGGGTAGATCTTTCCCTAGGTCAAGGAGTGTTCCCAGGTGATCCCTCTCTAAGCCATGTGAAGTAGACGAAGTGCTTATGGATCAAGACTCATCGGGCATGGGATTCATGACATACAAGGGGTTGCAGTGTCTCACTCATGGGTGCCTTTGTTGAGGGTGTGTGGCACTTTCGTTTGCAATGCACTTTTTACAAGCCCATCCTCTTGCCATTCTTTGTTTCTTTCATGTTTTAAAGGACAAGTTGAAGGCTAATGTCCTGGCGTGGTGTCCAGATAATGACAGTGTCACTCACAAATAACTAGTGGAAATGAGAAGGTTGGTTCATGATGAGACCCCCTTTCTCTCAATTGTGCAACTGAGAGTCACCACCTTGGCTTGGTGGCCAGATGATGGTAATGTCATACCGCTAGATACCCATGATCATGATAGGTCGGCTCGTGATGAGACCTCCTATCCTCCAACTAACCCCCTAAGCATTCACTATCATTTATTCTTGTGGGTCCCTCTTTTCTTACAAAGAAGTGTTTCATTGCTTTCTCGAGGGATCCCTGGGCAAAGCATCTGAAAGGTTTCTATATAGGATTTTATCTTTTTAGCCAATAACAAATCCTGCAAATCCTTTGGGCCTTCAGCCCCTTCTTCCCATGGAATGAGGGACAACCCCTTCTTGGGTCAGTACACCCTAAAATCCCAAGCGACAAGAAAATGCGGGGTTTTAAGTGATGGAAAGTGGTAAGTATGGCTAGGAACGGTATGATGGCTCTTCAAGGGAGTTCCTGGTAGCAAACCCATTCCCGAGGAAGACCACTTACTAGGGCACAATGTCAACCACCAAGGTGAAACAAGGCAAAAGGCATAATGTCCAAACATATGTCATGAAATCTAAAGCAGTCTAAGATACAACATACTCAAAATGCCTCAAATATTGAAATGACACTCATCATAATACCTGAGTTATACCTCATGGAGCAAGGCCCAGTGCCTCTCGGAAGACAGCTGGTGTGGTGGATCCCATCTGAAAATCCTGACATCTGTGGTGGTGAGAAGGGTCTCCATCTGTGCAAGTGGATATTGTTGGTCATGTAGTCTCTCAGCACTCCATATCTGCGACCTGAGGGCCTCGAGACATAATCTCCTTAGTTATCCCACAAAATGGGTATAACAGTACCATGAATTTTTTTGGACTCTAGAGGCCATATAGAGCCTCGACGTTAATGTATTTGGTTTCAAATACATATCACACTTGGTGCCATTTTGTTATATTCACCCTATCAAAGTGGATTACTTTTCATTAACACCCTAAACAACCAGGACAAAGTGCCAATAAGAATGGCACCATCTTAGACACTTGTTCCCTCATCTTAGTGTTCATATACTATGGTTCTCTTTGCCTAATAGTAAATATTATATATCACATTGCAAAATCAATCTCACAACTACACCACAACTTGCTTACACCTTTGAGCCAATACACCCATACATGATTCGTGAATGGTTTTTATTATCAAATATGATTTTATATATACTTTTTTATTCTTTTCTAAAAAAAAATCTTGTGAATCCCCCCCTCTTCACCAAAATTCCCAGATGGAAGGTAGCTCAACTACCAACCAGAGTAGCAACAACTAACCTAGCCGAACTAGAACCAACAACTTCACAATGAACTTTTCTTTGAAACAATGCATTCGAACCGATTACGTTGATCCATTGGCGTAGGTTATATACACACCAATGTTTTAAAACTCAGTCCAAGTTGACTCGGACTCGGTAAACTCAACCGAGTAGATAGGTGACTGATTCAACTGGGCCATTGACTCGACTCGATGGGTCGGTTTGGCATTGAACCAACCAAGTCAAAGCATGAATCAATTGGTTTGGTAGAAAACTATCCCTACTCGGCCGAGTTTGTACCTACTCAGTTGAGTAAGATGTAGGACCCCCCCTCCCCTCACCACACACGGACTCAAGTAGAAATTTCAATTTTTTTAAGAAAAAAATCAAAAAATCTAAGCATTAAGCCCTAGTAAATTGCTATAAAGAGACACCTCAACCATCTATTTTCCTCACACCTCTCTCATTGAGCATTTGTGAGCATTTGGAATTTTGGAGCAAAGATGAAATCTTTGTTGAGATTTGGGTACCTTGGAAAGTGGTCCCCTTGTGTTTGTGAGCCTCTAAACACAAGAGGGAAATATTTTGTACCATGTACCATGTACTTTATGTCTAATTTCACTTTGACTTAGGAGATTTAAGTCAAAAGTGAAATTTGGTCATTTTAGCCTAAAATGACAATTAACTCACTTCGTGGGTGAATTGAGGGACATAAAGTGAAACTATGGAAACTTGAGGAAAGTGGGTTTTGAGTTGAGATTCTTTTGAGATGATCTCAACCATTGATTAGGGATGAGATGAGATGTTCTCATCCACACATACCTTAGGTTTCCTTATGCTTCCTTAAGGAGGGCGCAAGGGCAAAAGAGAGGCTTATTATTCCTTGTTATGTTCACCAAGAGAGTTGGGAGAGGAGCATGAGGATGAGGTTGGAGGCATTGAGTGAGGAAAGCTTGGGCACTTCTATTCATGGAGGCAGCCACAAATTTTAGTCCTTCATTTATTTGTGGAGCTTGTTCTTGCTAGGAGGAGGGTGCACGCGCACAGCTAGCAGGGAGGACTTGCAGAGGTCAGTTTGCTTTGAGGACAGTTTCAGTGGAGAGCTACAGCACAAATTCAAAGTTTGGTGCAAGGGTTTCTCCATCAAAGCTTCCAGTTGGCAAAGAGCTTCAGTTCAGTGGTTTTGGCAACTTGTGAAGAGGGTGCACCATCCTAGGGTACATCTCTACCATTTGGACTTGTGTTTCAGCTTGGTTCAAGCTGTTATTGTATCAAGTTCATCTTTTTATTGTATTTGTTGTATTCCACCTTCTTTTCTCCACATATATACACTCATATTCCAAACTGGTTTTCCCCGGGGGGATTTTATCCAGGGTCATGTTGACCAAAAATACCTATGTTCATTTTCATGTATGTTACTGTTTAGAACAACATTATTTCAGCTCTAAAAGATCTCTAGGTGTGTTACATAGCATATGGTATGCATGTGCTAACATCTTGCAACAAAAACTACATGCTAGAGCACCTTAATGGCCTATGTAACTGTAACAGAACAGCAAAGAAGTTACTGAACAGTTTGTTGTTATAAAACAGCAACAAACCCTTGTTTGACAGTTGAAACTTAGAGCCAACTTGAGGTCAAAGACAGACCTAGTTGGAAGCTTGTTAGGACCTGGAAAATCTTCAATCTTGAAGAGTAGCGTGAACCTTGAGTGTCGAGCTGGTTTGGCAATTGTTTGGGGCTATTTGTAGTGGATTTGGCATATTAGTAAGGAGGTTACAGCCCATTTTCAAGCTTGGGAGTAGTGGACCAAATTCTTGTGCCCACTGCCCATTCTTCTCATTCCCAAGTATGTTTTCCCTGTCTTTAATTGCAAATGCAGATCATCTGAAATGTGTCCCTATTTTTAATTTTGTTCTCTCTTTAAAGTTTAAATTTGTTACTCTCTTTAAATTAAAAATGCAAATCTGAAGATTGAAATATGTCCCCGTTTTTAAATTTTCTCTCGTTAAATTTTAAATTTGTCCCTCTCTTTAAATCAATCTACTTACTAGTTTGCATGTAGCATACTAAATTTGGGTTTGCAATGTTGTATATTTTAATTTGCAGATTTCTTTCCATTTAAATTCCATGGCCCCAAGAGTCAAAGACCCTGCATGGATCCATGCTCATATTATTGATTAGCAAATGTATTGCAAATATTGCAAGAAGCACATCAAGGCGGAGGGGGGGGGAGTATTCATAGATTGAAGCAACCCTTGGCTGGTGTAAGAGGCCAAGTTTTCCAATCTGATGCACCAAAGGGCATATTAGAGTGGAATTGCTTCAACAACTTGATAAATTTAAAGAGGAGAAAGTTAGGCAAACAGAGATAAATGATGAAATTGGGAGGAAGAGGCAACTTGATGCAATGAGAGCAAGTACTAGTGTTGATTTTGAAGGTTCTTCCTCTATGCCTTCTACCAATGTTATGGACCCCTTCCATTATGTTCCTCCCCCTTTTGAGCCTGACAAACAACCTAAAAGGAAGAAGAACATTAAAAGTTATTCAACACATTCCCACAACTCTGCTAGTGCCTCTCAAACAAATCAAACTTAGCCCACCTTAGATAGCCATTGGAAGAAACAAGACAAAGATGTTGCTTTTGAAAATATTGCTAGATGGTGGTATGATGCAGATATCCCCTTCATTGCTGCCCACTCACCTTATTACCAACCTATGTGGGATTTTGTTATTGGTGTGGGAAACG
>SNQJ01S0050501.1:11517-22569 GCA_010110895.2 Picea sitchensis
CATGTAGATATGTGTGTGCACTCATGTGTAGGAGCACATGCCTATGCAAACTTATATGTATGTGTATGCACAAATATGTATACCAGTGTCAGCACTGTCAAGCACAGAAACACACACAAGCATTGCCAGAACCCCAAACATACAAACCAAATACTTAAAAAATGTTGTACTTGAAACAGTAACTATTTTTTGACCCATATACCCTAGTACTGTGATTTTTATTCTCTCTACCTGCTATAGTATTATTTTCTTGCAATGGAAAGTAATTAATCTAAATGTAAATTCTAATTTTATTGAAACCAAAGGGAAACAAAGAGCAAACAAACCTGAAACCCATGGACCAAAACCAACTGAAGTAAATCATCACTTATTCTTCTGGTGATGCTCCTTGCATTTGTTACATCCGAAAAGAAATTGAAGATATCTTGTATGGTAGTTGCTTCAATATCACTTCCCACATTCTTAGTGATATACTGCAGTGCAAAAATGATATTGTCAACCTAAATGCAATATTGAGTCATAGGAAATGACATTCTAGTGCAATTTCTATAGCAGTTATGGTCATAGACAAGCAAAACAGTGTCCTGCAATATAGGGGCAAGGCTAAAAATTGCAGAATAGCCAAACAAAGAGAGAGAGAGAGAGAGAGAGAGAGAGAAGTCACAACATATGCATGTTTTTCCTTATGGTCATAGACCAGCAAAACGATGTCCTGCAATATAGGGGGAAGGCTAAAAATTGCAGAATAGCTGAACAAAGATAGAGGAAGAGAAAGAGAGAGAGGAGTCACAACATATGCATGTTTGTATGTATTACAACAAACTCACACCCATACAATAAATTACATGGACAAATTCATCTATACATCAATGCATCCATCCATCTGAGATTTTAGAGATACAAAAATGTGAGTCTTTACAGCATGATCTGTGTGGATTTACATAGCATAAGCCCTATGAGCTTGCAAAGTGCCCGAAAGGCACAAAAATCAATCCAAGGATTTATATATATTAAGTACAATATCATATCAAGTACTTGATAGGGACTCATATACATTCAGTACTATATTGTATTAAGTACTATATACATGTAGACATTTTCCTTTTCAACGTTAGAATGAGACAGACAGAATTCCTCTTTTCAAACAAATTTCCTTTTATTGATGATAATAATTCATAATGGTAATAATTCCAGCTTATCAAAGACAACCATCCCACATCGTGACTATCACATTTAATATATTGTTTATTGGAATCACTCCCTAAAAATATGGAGCCAACACAACACAACACAATTAACCAAAAACAATTCTGACATGTTATCCCCAGAATAGTATGCCATGCAAGCAACCAAGTGAGATTAATAATCTTGGAGTCTCTGCTAGCAATTCCACTCTTAAAACACTTCCAAATACAAAAAAGGGCCAATGTAATGGTCCTTGCAAAAGCTCACAACCTAGTATGCAAGCAGTTTATAATGTCCTTTGTACATATTAACCATTGCCATAGTTACCAAGAGTGATATGGAAGAGATGAGAGACAAAGAGAGCACGAAAAATTTGCCAGGAAACTTTTAAAAACAAAAAAAGTATCAGAAAGTATGCTTATGCAGAGTGTTTTCAAAATCAGTCAACTCAGAATCGGACTCATACTCAGTCGAGTTGACCGAATCAACCATAAACTGTACCAACTCAGCCTTGTAATCAGTTTGGGGACCTGTTTGGTACTCAACCAGTGCAACTCGGCCAAGTCCGTACCTACTCAACCGAGTCGACCTGGTTTGTCACCACAGCGCACGATTTGAGGAAAAGCCTTTTTTTTTATTACATAAAACCAAATCTTTAGTGGTTTTTTGTTTCTTAGTTGGATTATCTTCTAGTCCTTGGCCTTGCTTAGGCTTCTATGGTGTTTGCTAGAACCAAAATATGCTCTGGTTTCCTTTTGCTTAGGTAATTGTCATTGTCATCCTCACTATTTGGGTCACTAGGACCATGCCCACTAGCTTCTGTGCTGTAGCTTTTCTTCCCCGCACATGTAATAAAACATTAGTTGCTTTGTCAATGGGAAAGGGGTTAATCTTAGAGATGGATTTAGAACTAGCATGTGGATGGACAAGTCTCATAGATTTGTTTACAGAATCCGTCCCTTAAGAATGTACCTCAAAATTATCATTGGTCTTAACAATTGTTCTAGAAGAGACGACACTGAGATCAGACTTGTTCATTATGAAGATATGTAGTTATTTGTTGAAGCATGTTGTCTTCTGGACTCTACAGGCCATTTAGTGCCTCATTGACTACATATTTTGTTTTAGATATGGATTGCACTCAATGCCATTTGATATATTCACCCTTACATGCCAAATCACATCACCAAAAGAATGCTCAATCCATCTTTGAAAAGGATTGTGAAAGGGTGAAGACTCGAGAGGCTGACTAGGTCAACCCGAAGGTTGAATACCCTGAACCTCATAACTCCCTAAGATCTGAGAAGGGATGAACAAGAGTTTGGAGGATGACTGACAACTTCTCAAGGAAAGGTTGAAAGACTGAGGTGCCAAACTTCCTCTTAAAAAGTTCAATCTCCCTTTAAATTCCAAGAGAAAACTTTGCCCCTGGGACAAGGGACATGTTTCCAAGCAACATCCTTAGCAACATAGCGAGATAAAGAAAAAGAAGGCTGGCAAACCTTCTCACAAGTATCATGTTCCAGGCAAACCACATCCTTACCCTCATCAGAGTCAGAGCACGGCAGCGGTTGAAAATCTTCTTCGTAGAGTAAATCCAAGTGCTCATAAGAACATGTATCAAATCCCTCAAGGTATGACCAAAACTCATTATGAGAATGATGCAGCAAGTCATCCTTGCGTGGTTGGAACAAATCAGTGATCATGTCATATATGTGTTGTCGAATATCTGAATTAGTAGTAATTACACACGGTTGCTGTAAAGGCAACAATTGAAGATGACCCTCAATATCATAAATGGGATCTCCATCATAGCAAATCAAATCCCATTTACGTCTCCGAACATGTATGAACTCATCAATATTCTCAATCAGTTTATCACTTTCGTTATAACATAAAGGGATCAGTGCATCCAAGGGTTCCTCTAATTCTTCACTTTCTGAGTCATAGAGCAAAGCATCATCAAAAAACTGGAAAAGAAAATGACTAACCATATTCTCTTCTTCTTGTGCAGGAAGAATGGAAGCTTGGATGTCTTCGTATGATTAGTACTTCATCCTCATGGTTTATATCTTCAGGTTCTCGTTCTTCAATCAAATCTTTGTTTTCTTTAGTTGGATCATGAGTAAATTATTGCTCCTTCTTGAGGGATTGGTAACCATCGTCATGAATCCTTTCTTCAACTTCTTGTTTATTAATGGATTCGTTGTCTCCCTAAACAGGGTTAGAACATAACCCTTCCCTTTAGGGGTTAGAACTAAACCATAGCAAGAAAAGGACCTTGTAGCTCAAGAAAGGTTATCCCTTAATTCCATTGTTGATTGAAGCAAGGGACCTTACATGAGCTTTGTGTAAGACCATTCCTAAGTGTAGCTCAACAAAGAACCTCATGTTGAAGAACCAAAATAGTTCATTATCTAGAGGAAAGTGTTTCAGCTTGTTAGCTTTTCGGCTTTGAAAGTGTTTACACCATTCTTGAGGGTGCTTCATAATGCGGGTTGCAAGGTGAATGGATAACCCTTGGTTGTTCCATGATGGATAGACATAGTGGAGCTGACTTGCTCATTGATTGCTAGACCTTGTATTGATGTTTGTATGGCATTCTACCCTATAGCATTGGAGACCTATGGATCTTGGTGACTTTCTTCATGATGGCAACATGGAGGGTTGGTTGTCTGCTTGGAGGACACCTTGCTTTGGACAACAAGCATTGGGCATTCTGGAGGAGGCCATTGAGCCCTAGATGGAATGGATACACTTGGTTGCCTCCATGGAGGCATGTACTTAATTTGAGGATGCATGGGCTAAGGGAATGATCATGTAGGTAGGGTAGACTTGGAGAAGCACATGGAATTGCAAAAGCATTGGAACAATGGAGGCTTGTGGAGGAGGGATGTTGGACACATCTCAAGGTGCACTCATGTCTTGGAGCTATTGATGATTACAGTTGCATGAGACATCCTCCAGGACACAGACTGAGTGAGTGGGCCTGAGAGAGAGCCCATGAGTTGGGTGTGCCCATGAGATGGGTGTGTTGTTCCTCTCTGAGATGGAGAAGGAACGTTGTGCGTGCTCCTGTGTGGGGTCAGAGAGCCCATGAGTTGGGTGTGCCCATGAGATGGGTGTGTTGTTCCTCTCTGAGATGGAGAACGAACATTGTGTGTGCCCCTATGTGGGGTGAGAGAGCCCATGAGTTGGGTGTGCCCATGAGATGGGTGTGTGGTTCCTCTCTAATACGGAGATGGAACGTTGTGCCCTTGTGTGAGGTGATGAATCCCATGAGATGGGTATGTGGTTCCTCTCTGAGACGGAGATGAAATGTTGTGTGCCCCTGTGTGAGGTGATGAAGCCCATGAGCTCTAAGACAGAGATGGAAAGTTGTGTGCCCCTATGTAGGGAAGCCCGTGAGCTAGGTGTGTGGTTCCTCTCTGAGACGGAGATGCAATGTTATGTGCCCTTGTGTGGGGAAGCCCATGAGTTGGGTGTGTCGGAGATGAAATGATGTATTGGCCTCCTCTGTGCAGAGAGTTGACATGATGTGATATTCCAGATGATTCTCCTGTGAGACGTAGTGAGAAAGAAATATGATGAGTTGGACGTGCATGTGGCTGAGCACAGGTGAACGTGACCCTAGTGGTTGAGCACAAGTGAGTGTGGCTCTCCTGTGAGACGCAGTGAGATAGAGATGTGGACATCCCTGTGGCTGAGCACAGATGGATCTGCCCCTAGTGGTTGAGCACTAGTGGGTGTATGAGATCCCTTGCTATATTGTACAAGAGTTAGACTTACCTGTAACCCTATTTGTGATGTAAAGGGTACATGTCGGCCCAACCACAAAGTGAAAGATAATTAATGTAAAAGATAATTAGTATGTTAATTATTAATTATATTGTGAGTTATTGAGGTCGTCCCTGTTGTGCCAATAGACACTACGATTGATAGGCTCAATCTAATATAAATAAAGGTAAATTCCCCATTGAGGAATCATAACACAAGTGTGAGTTTGGAAATTTCAGCAAACACTTGTTCTTGGGAAAGGTGCGGACCTCTCTTGGGCGCTAGTCTTCTAGGGTTTGTGAGCACCCTTTTGTGTGCTAGGTTTTATGGTGGTGGAGGTCTTTCTCTTGAAGAATATAGCAAAGGATTCGTTGGGTTTTATTCCCTTGTTGAGAAGGGTTTCCCAGGATACTTTTTGCATACTTGTGCATGGTATTTCTTCTTGTGATCTTGCTTGTTGCAAAAAATTGATTATGGTTCAAGTAAAATGCTAAAAATGGAATGAACTTCATGATTGAGCCTAGCTTATTGAAAAATCAACATGGTATCAGAGCTTAGGTCTTGAAGAACCCATTGCACAAGCATAAAAGCAGTCGTCCTCTCTTTTCGGCAAATCCGTACGGCCCTCTAGGGTTTCTGCAAAATCCGTACGACCCTCTCTTGTTTGGCCTTTTCAACACTTTACACTTGGACGTTGGGGTTAAAATTTGGATAGGGGTGTACGGCCTACCTCAACGCACCTCCAGAAACTCTCAAAGTGAAATTCCGAGGATTTTGGATTTTTGGCCCTAGGGTTTCTAGGGTTCCGCAATTTTCTGTAGAATTTTGATTTTAGGGTTTATGTAGCTCATTGAAGGAACGTTTTAGCTCAACAGTATTCCTGTGACACTCTCAAAGCTTATTGTTGGCAATCATAAACCCAACAAAATCTAAGGTTTCTAGTCTAACCTAGCCATTAAGTTTTCTAATTCCTGTTGGCGAGAGTTTGTGAAGAAATCTGAAAATATGAAGAACAAAACCTTAGTGGAAGATAGGCTTGATGGATCAAGCAACTTCAGCTCTTGGAAGTCAAGGCTTCAGATCACCCTTGAAGAAGATGATCTTGTGAGTGTGATACAAAAGACTTTACCAGAGACAGCTACCGATGAAGAGAAGGAAATAAGAAGGGAAGAAGACGTCAAGGCAAGGAAAATAATCATCTACTCAGTAAGAGATCATCTCCTACCTCGTATTGCCAACCTGAAGACAACTTATGAAATGTATGAAGCAATGAAGGATATGTTTGAGAGTGACAACACCCTTAGAGCCCTTACCTTAAAAGGCCAGCTTCAAAGTACCAAGATGACAAAAGGTGATACAGTTGCTACCTTCATTATGAAGATATCAGAGATCAAAGATCAGCTAGGTGCCATTGGAGAAGACATATCTAACAGAGAACTTGTGTTGTCCACTCTCAACGATCTTCCAAAACACTGGGAACCTTTTCTTCAAAGCATCAGTGGAAGGGAAAAATTACCCACTTTTGATCGTCTGTGGACAGACTATACCCAAGAAGAACTTAGACTTACAAATAGAGGAGTAGAAGACTCCCCTGATGACAACCATGCTCTTGCACTTCATACAAAGAAAGGAGGAAGATTCAAAAGAAACTTCAGACAAACATTCAGAGATGAGAAGACTCCATCAACTTCAAGTCATAATTAGAGAAGAGATATTTCAGAGATCCAGTGCTTCAGATGTGACAAATATGGACACTATGCAAGAAATTGTCTAACCAGGAAGAAAGGAAGACAATATGCTTCCACCGCTGACATTGATCCAGACCCACCTCAAAAGGATGAAGATAAAAAAGATGAGAATTACTTCCTCTAAACCAAGTACAAAATTGAGCTTGACTGCAGACCTAGGTAAATTGTTTGATTTAATCATTAAACTTATAGTTGATTGCATTCTTAATAAGTGAAAGGTATTATCTCTAGTGTGGGAGCCCTCATGACTTAGACCATTATCCCTGGTAGGGGAGTCCAAACCTTTATTGATTGATTATTATGCTAGAAGTCATAAAATACTAAAGAGTCAGTAGAGCACCTGAGAAGACATAAAATATCTAGCAAACAAGTAAAAGAAGATATATATCCTTCAAACTTCAGAGGGAGTTACTTGACTCAGAGGGAGTCAAGCAAAATAAGGAGGAAGAGGCATTACCTTCTCCTCTTTAGCAGTTCAGAGGGAGACATTTATTGATCCAGTTGCTTCGGTTGATATCCCCAGAAACATTGTAGTAGGCAATGAAAGGCCTGTCTAAACTCGACAAACTCTGCAAGGGGCAAAGGAACATATAGTTGATGGAAGTGTTGAGAAATATAAAGCGAGATTTGTAGCCACAAGATTCCCACAAACAGAGGGAGTTGTCTATGATAAGACATTTGATCCAGTAGTCCGATACACTTCCATCCATCATCCATGAGTTGGAAACTACATCAGATGAATGTAAAGACAGCCTTTCTCAATGGTGAGATTGAGGAAGAAGCTTACATAAAACAGCCAGAAGAACTCGTAATATATGACGAGAAATCTCCTATTTACAGGTTGAAGAAAGCTCAGTATGAACTAAAGCAGACACCTCGTGCTTGGTACGAGAAGATGGATGGATTCTTGATAAGTTTGGGTTTCAACAAGAGTCTTGTTGATCCAAACTTATATTATTACATTTTTAGTGACGAGACCCTGATTTTGGTGACATACTCAGGAAGCCTTGTTGTTGGATACAAGAAAGCCTTGACTTCTTATTTCAAGATGAAGGATTTGGGTATGATGCACTACTTCTTGAGACAAGAAGTATGACAAAGGACCAATGCAACTTTTCCTGAGTCAAGGAAAATATACAGTGGGGATATTAAAGAAGTTTAGTATAACAGAATGCAAATCCATACACCGATGGTGATGGATTTGAAGAAAATGAATGATGATGGTTCAGACGAAATGGATCCACAACTAATTGGATCACTAATGTATCTGGTTAACACCAGACCTTATTTATGCTATGTAGTGAATGTACTTAGTCAATTCATGAGTCAGTTGAGACTAACTCGTTGGATAGCAATAAAACATGTATTGAGATATATATGAGGCAGGGTTAGACATGGCCTAAGATATGCCTCTACTGTGGACTTGAGTTTGCAGGGATATGTCGATGCAGATTGGGCAGAGAGTACAGTGGACCGGAAGAGCACATCCGTTTGTTGTTTTACCTTGGGATTTGCCATGGTTTCCTAGTGCAGCAGGAAACAAAGCTCTGTGGCCTTGAGTACCACAGAAGCAGAGTATATAGCGTTGAGTGTGGCAGTCCGTGAAGAAATGTGGCTTCACAAGCCTCTGACAGATTTATTTGATCATGAGATGGATTTTATTATTATAACCAGAGTTGTGCGAACCTCTTTGAGAACCCTCTATTTCATGATAGATCTAAACACGTTGAGATAAAATATCATTATATCAGAGACATAATGCAGAGGAAAGCAGTACACGTGCAGTACCTTCCTACACATGAGCAGATTGCAGATATCCTCACCAAACCGCTTGCCAAAACGAAGTTCGAGTACTTCCATGACACACCTGGCTTGGTGAAGATTACCTCCCTAGCTGAGAGGGAGTGTTGAGGATTACAACCAAGACAAAGTTCCAGTACTTCCATCAGAGACTTGGCCTGGTGGAGAATGCCTCCCTAGCTGAGACGAAGTGTTGATGATTATAGTTGCATGAGACATCCTCCAGGACACAGACTGAGTGAGTGGGCCGAAGAGAGAGCCCATGAGTTGGGTGTGCCCATGAGATGGGTGTGTTGTTCCTCTCTGAGACGGAGCAGGAACGTTGTGTGTGCCCCTATGTGGGGTGAGAGAGCCCATAAGATGGGTGTGGTTCCTCTTTGATATGGAGATGGAACGTTGTGCCCCAGTGTGAGGTGATGAAGCCCATGAGCTGGGTGTGTGGTTCCTCTCTGAGACGGAGATGGAATGTTGTGTGCCCCTGTGTAGGGAAGCCCATGAGCTGGGTGTGTGGTTTCTCTCTGAGATGGAGATGGAATGTTGTGTGCCCCTGTGTGGGGAAGACCATGAGTTGGGTGTGTCGGGGATGAAATGATGTATTGGCCTCCTCTGTGCAGAGAGTTGAGATGATGTCATACTCCAGATGATTCTCATGTGAGACGCAATGAGAAAGAGATCTATTGAGTTGGACGTGCTTGTGGCTAAGCACAGGTGAACGTGATCCTAGTGGCTGAGCACTAGTGAGTGTCGTTCTCCTGTGAGATGCAGTGAGATAGAGATGTGGACATCCCTGTGGCTGAGCACAGATGGATGTGCCCCTAGTGGCTGAGCACTAGTGGGTGTATGAGATCCCTTGCTATATTGTACAAGAGTCAGACTTACCTGTAACCCTATTTGTGATGCAAAGGGTACAGGTCGGCCCCACCATAAAGTGTAAGATAATTAATGTAAAGGATAATTAATATGGTAATTATTAATTATATTGTGAGTTATTGAGGTCGGCCCTGTTGTGCCAATAGACACTAGTGTTGATAGGCTCGGTGTAATATAAATAAAGGTAAATTCCCCATTGAGGAATCATAACACAAGTGTGAGTTTGGAAATTTCAGCAAACACTTGTTCTTGGGAAAGGTGCGCACCTCTCTTGGGCGCTAGTCTTCTAGGGTTTGTGAGCACCCTTTTGTGTGCTATGTTTTATGGTGGTGGAGGTCTTTCTCTCGAAGAATATAGCAAAGGATTGGTTGGGTTTTCTTCCTTTGTTGAGAAGGGTTTCCCAGGATACTTTTTGTGTACTTGTGCATGGTATTTCTTCTTATGATCTTGGTTGCTGCAACAAATTGTTTATGGTTCAACTAAAAAGCTAAAAATGGAATGAACTTCATGCTTGAGCCTAGCTTATTGAAAAATCAACAAGAGCCTTACTTGTGGACGTCTTCACCTTGGAGCTTGACATCTGTCACTTGGAGAGAGAATTCTCCACTTGATCCTAACATATGTTTAGATAGGTTGCCTGTAGTGGATTTAGGACCACTTCATATTCTTGATCTCCCTTACCTCTCCTATAAATAGAGGAAGGAGAGAGTCATTTTACACCACTGTCATTATTGTGCTCCATTCCTTGTATTGTCTTGGAGAAGTCTTCTCGAGAGCAAGACACTATGGTTTCTAAGGAAACCCTAGGAGCTAAATACTAAGGTTCATGAGAAAACCCTAGGAAGAGACAAGAAGAAAGAGAAACATAATGAATTTTAATGCTTAGCTCTTGCACATGTAGTTTATTTCATTTAGCATGTACTTGAACCATAAACAATGCAACAATACCATACACAAGTGCTGCAACAACCAAGATCACAAGAAGAATAACCATGCACAAGAACACAAGAAGTATCCTGGGAAAACCCTTCTCAAACAAGGGAAAAACCCAACAATCCTTTGTTATATTCTCAAGAGAAGATCCCCCACACCATAGACCTTAGCACACAAGAGGGTGCTTACAAAAACCTAGAACCTAGCGCCCAAGAGAGTTGCGCACTTCAGTCGTACATGCACTTGCTGAAATTCCGAGTTGACAAGTGAGTGTGTGATCCTCAATGGGGATTCACCTTTATTTATACAAGAACTGACACAACAAACGGTCTGTCTAATGGCACAATAGGGCCGACCTCATTAACTCAATAATATAATTAATCATTACACAATATTAATTATCTTTGATATGGTGGGGCCGACTTGTACCCTTCATAACATAATCAGGGTTACAAGTAAATCTTACGCTCAGACAATATAGCAAGGATCTCTCTCATCCTCTAGTGCTCAACCACTAGGGACACATCCACCTGTGCTCAACCATAGGGACGTCACACTCAACAGATTGCTCAACTGAGTCCACAGGAGTACCATCTGGAGCACCATCTCAAGCCGTCTCAACTAAGTCAATAAGAGTACAAGGCAGGAAACCATCTCAAGCGGGACTCAACTCAGTCCAGAGGAGTAGAAGGTAGGAGACCATCTCAAGTCATCTCAACTCAGTCCAGAGGAGTAGACA
>SNQJ01S0050501.1:24533-38136 GCA_010110895.2 Picea sitchensis
AGATACTTCTTGTGTTCTTGTGCATGGTGTTTCTTCTTGTGATCTTGGTTGTTGCAACATTATTGTCTATGGTTAAGTTAAATGAGAAAATGGAATGAACTTCATGCTTAACCTAGCTTATTGAAAAATCAACATTATTGCTTTCTCAAGAATCCCTAGGAGAAGCATCTCAAAGGTTTCATTTTGGATTTTAACTCTTGCCAGCTATTGTTACCCTCTGGGCCTTAAGCCCCTTCTTGCCACGTACAACCCTACCTAGTGTGGCAAACCCAATGCCCAAACCAAGGTAGGGGGAGATGAGAGTGATAATGATGAAAAATGGTGATTATGGAAGGAATGGACGATGATCTTTCATAGACCCACCCAGTGGCAACTCATCCTAAAGGGAACCAGCTTACTAGGGCATTATGTCACCCCCACAGGTTAAAGAGCATAATTTCCAAGCAAATGTTATGAAATGAAGGATAGTTCAGCGCAACATATTCAAATGCTTCGAAAATCAGAGTGGCACATACCATGATACCTGGACCCATTACGTCATGGAGCAAGACCCACTGCTACTTCTCGACCAAGCTGGTGAGATGGATGTTGCTATTGCTAATAGACGAGTTGCACTGAAGAAAAGATGGACCCTCCAGGGCCAAGCTCAAGTCATCTAGCTCTCGGCACTCCATGTCTAGGACATGTGGGCCTCGAGACATAATCTCCTTAATTATCCCTGGGATAGGGGATAACAGTACCCTTTCTTCCTGAAGGGTCTAACTTCGTCCTCTTCTCCTTGGGTACATGTATGTATACTGGACACCCAAATATCCTGAAGTCTCCAACCTCAGGCTTCTTCGGGAGTCATGTTCTTCAAAATCTGATGAGGAATCTTGTTCTGAACATACACAGTTGTCATGGATGCTTTTGCCCACAGAATCATAGGTAGATTCTGATCATGTATCATCGCTTTGGTTGCTTCAATGATGGTTTTGTTCTTCCTCTCTGCAACCCCATTCTGCTGAGGGTTATAAGGAACGATGTACTCCCTCTTGATCCCTGCCTCAATACAGAAATCACTGAAAACTCTAAGGTGTACTCTCCTCCATTATCTGATCTCAGCACCTTGATCCTCCTCCCAATCAAGTTCTCAACCTGATCTTTAAACTCTTCAAATATCGCAAGGACTCCATCCGTGGTCTTCAAGAAATAAATCCACATCTTCCGAGAGTGATCATCAATGAAGAGTACATAATACAAATATCCATTCAAGGAAGCAAATGTCATGGGTCCACAAACATCTAAATGTTATTAGGTCCAAGATCCCCTTGGATATGCTATCATTGCCCAAGAAGGACCCCTTGATATTCTTGCCAAGAGCACAACCTCTACAAACGCCATCATGTTGAACATGCATCTCTCGAAGGCCTTTTACCATCTTCCCTAGAGCCAAAAGGGCTCTATAATGTAAATGAGCAAGTCTCCTATGCCATCGCTCGCTCAAGCTGATAGTATCATGTAACAAGGCCTGGACTGGTCGGATAGTCAACCTGTATAAGTTGTTTTCTCGAACACCAATCACTCGGGCAGAATTCATATGTGAGTTCTTGTGCCATGCAAGAACTTTTCCTTCAGAGAAGGTAACCTTGTAGCCTTTATCCTCTAAGGCAGAAACAAAGACAAGGTTCCTTTTCATCCTAGGTACATACAGTATCTCACTCACCTGAAGGGGTATGTTAGAATCTAATTGGAAAATATAAGTTCCAAATCCTTTCACAGTATATCTGGCATTGTCTCCAAGTACAACATGTAGACTAGACTCTTTCTCAACAAGGTCTGTCAGATGATCTCTATATCCAGTCATGTGTTTGGAAACACTACTGTCAATTAACCAAATATCAATATATGTAGGAACCGTACCTGAGAGTGTTGATATGAAGAAGAATGCTTCATCTTTTATGTCTTCATCTCTCTGAGGTGGTTTTGGATCAACATCAGCAGTGGATGCAAATTGTCTTCCTTTCTTCCTGGTAGGACAATTTCTCGCAATGTGTCCATACTTATCACATCTGAAACACCGAATCTTTGAATTGCCTTTTCTGTGTTCATGTCCTAAAGTTCATGAAGTCTTCTTGTCTTTGAATGCTTTGTTAAAACTTCTTCTATTTCTTCTATTGCCTTTCCTTGCATAAGAAGCAAGGGCTTGATTGTCATCAAGATGGGAGTCTTTCACTCCTCTGGCTATGAGTCTGGTTTCCTCCTGGGTGCAATCTGTCCAGCAGATCACTCAACTGAGTCCATAGGAGTACCATCTGGAGCAACATCTCAAGCCAACTCGACTAAGTCCATAGGAGTACAAGGCAGGAGACCATCTCAAGCCGACTCAACTCAGTCTAGAGGAGTACAATATAGGAGACCATCTCAAGTCATCTCAACTCAGTCCAGAGGAATAGAAAAGAGACCACACGTCATAACAACTCAGTCCAGAGTCTGACGCACACCCAACACTTTGGCTCTCTCTCACAGATGTCTCAACTCAATCCAAAGAAGAACGATCTGGCAGATGTCTCATGAAGCTGCAATCAACAACAAAACATTGGAGATGATCACATTCATTCATTAATCCTAGTGTTAAACATGTCAGGAGTGTAGTGCACTAGTCTCTCTCTTTGTACTCTTCATTGTATTATCACTCTATCTTAGAGCGCTTGCCTCTATGGTTCTTGGAGAAGCTAGAGGATTTTCTACGCTTAGGGTTTCACCATAAAGGAGGCAAAGAATCTAGGGTTTGTGATAAACCCTAAAGGATAAAGAAGCATTGTTCTCGTAGCTATATTGACAAAATAAGACTAAGGTTTTGGAAACCCTAGAGCTACTTGTTATGCTTGGTTGAGGAGGAGAAGAGAAGGAGACATGTTGGACACTTATGGAAGACAAGTGTTGAAGCCAAGGATGACTTGTAGGTGTTGATGCTAGCTTGTTGTGGATCTTTGGTGGTGGCTAGGGTTTTCATGATTTTCGCTAGCTAGGGTTTGGACAACTATGTTGATGTTTGTACCATCGAACAAGTATTTCCGCACAAGTCTAAGTGTCTAAACATGTGGAAATCGTCCAAAGCCTTCTACCTTAGTAATTTACTTTAACTAAAGGAAGTAATAGAGTAAAGTGCTTTTATTAATTAAAGTGAGTTTAATTTAATGAAATGCTAAAGTTATTAGCATTAGTGAATTAAATTAATCTTAGCCATTGATCTCAACTGAGGTGAGATCTAATCTCAACCGTAGATCACTTTGGATATTAGTGTTAAGGTTCAACTCAAGATTATGAAAGCAATGCTAGGTGAAGGAGATACACACAATAGAAGGACCTTCAACTAAAGATCTAATCAATCCTAAGGAGGAAGAAGCAAGTGGGTATGCCATGGGAGCCATTTTGATGCAAGGAGGAAGGTCGATATGTTATCACTCTAAAATATTTCACGGGGCAGATCTCAACTACCCTACCTATCACAAGGAACTCTATGCCTTGGTTCAAGTTGTCAAGAAGTGGAAGCACTATCTGATGGGAAACGAGACCATCATCCACACAGATCACCAGCCACTACAGTTTTTGCAGGCCTAGAGTAAGCTACAACAAACTAGGCATTACAAGTGCATGGGGTTTTTACAACAATTTCATCTAGTCATCAAGTATAAGAAGGGCAGCACAACCAAGTTGCCAGATATGTTTTCACGGCCACCCACATCCAAGATTACATCTTTGCGAACTCTGATGCACATGGAGACTTTTACCCATGATGTATACAAAGAGGCATACAAAGAAGATGAGGACTTCAAGGAGGTGTTTCAACAGCGACAGGGTCAAATTCATATAGAAGAAGGTAACAGAAAGGCCGACTATGATTTCCAGATTGGTTTACTATACAAGCTCAACAAGCTTTGTGTTCCTAAAGCTGAACGATTGCAGTTTATCAGAGATGCTCACACCTCGAAGGTTGCAGGACATTTTGGTGTTGGGAAGACAGTTGCCAAATTACAGAGGTATGTGTATTGGCCTAGAATGCAAGAAGATGTAGAATGGTATATTAGAGGATGTATACTTTGTTGTACCAGCAAGCCTAGCAACAAGAAGCAAGGTCTATACCATCCCTTACCCGTACCCACTTGACCTTGGGAAAGCATTTCCATGTATTTTGTGGGAGATTTACCAACCACGCTGAAGGGACATGACTATTTATTTGTAGTAGTTGATAGGTTCATCAAAATGTGCATTCTCATGCCTTGTAAAAAGACCATTAAGGGACAGGGAGCAGCAAACTTGTTCTTTGAACAGGTCTTGGTGCACTTTGGGATACCAAGGAGCATCATCTTAGATAGGGATACCAAATTTCTAAGTGCATTTTGCACTACATTGTGGGAGAAGATGGGCACTAAGTTGAAGAGGTCTACAACATTCCACCCATAGACAGATGGGCAGATAGAAGTAATCAACAGAACTTTGGTATAGCTTTTGAGGGGTTACTATCAGAAGCATCTGAGGACATGGGATGAAAATTTGATCTATATACAACACTCTTATAAAAGAGCAGTCCACACTTCTACTGGTAAGTCACCTTTTGAAGCTTGCTTTGGGTATTTGCCACTTTCACCCTTAGATGTTGTATATGGACAACAAGGAGTCAGTGAGGACCTCATATGAGATGCATTAAAAGCAGACAAATTTGTTGAGAAGATCGGGCAGATCCATTTGCGAGTATAAGAGACATTGAAGAAGTCACAAAAAAAGTACAAGGCTAGGCATGACCAGCACAAAACAGAGAGAACATTTAGAGTGGGAGATAGAGTATGGTTACAGCTGAATAAGGAAAGGCTACAGGGTCCTGGTAAGAAGATCAAGGCTCTACGATATGGCCCTTTTAAGGTATTGGAAAAGGTGGGAGATATCGCCTATAGACTCAGTCTACACCCACACATGCGCATTTACTCAATAGTGAATGTGGAGAATCTCAAACTCTATGAGCCTTCCATGTTATATCAGAAGGAGGAGCAAATCCTACCTTCCATAGAGGACTTAGCACCAGACGCTCAAGCAGAGTTGGCAGAGGACACAGTTTTGCAGAAGCGGTCCAGAACTATAAGACAGGGGCAGCATGACCTTTGGCAAATTGGGTTGAAACGACAACTTCCAAGCAAAGCAAAGTGGTACTGCAAGGAAAAGGTAGAGGAAAAATTTCCTCACCTCATTCAGTAAAGCCTTTGGGGACCCAGAGCCTCCCTAAATTGGGAGATGATCCGCATTGGATCATTATATTGTTTGTCATCTATCTCGATCCTTTCAGAGTGGAAAAAATTGGAGGAATCAGCTTGCAAGGCCATTTTAGTGGCAGGTCCCAGTTTGGAAAATTGGGGTCCAGAATCTTTCGGGGCCATTTTGAGACATCAAACGACATTTTTTGGGGTTAAAACTTTGAGAGTGCAACTTAGGCCTTGTGACGTTATTATACACATCGAGGAGCTTTCCAACGGTGCAAAAATCTCGTCAATCGAAGATTGTATACAAAAGTTATGCCTCTCGTGAGTCGACGTACCGTGTTGACCACCATGGTACGAGAGGATGCCACGTTATGCCCCATTACTCATGTATATGGAGCTAAACACGTATGTAATTTCAAGAAGATTCTAGAAGCTCCAAAACACTATCACAATTGAGGGTTAAGGAAGTCAAAAACCTACCCCTAGATGGCTATCGGGCTATGTTAAATACCGGTCCACTAGGAGGAGAAGGGGTTCTATTCTTTTGCATTACATCTTGTTACATAGCTGAGCAAAACATCTGAGTGGGGTAATCTATGAGCATAACAGAGGAAGAGAGATACTATAGCAGCCATATAAGCCACACGTCAAAGGAAACTCCACAGAGAGTGCCTTTTTTTGTACTTGAATCATTTCTATACCAAAGAAAAGAGAGCAGAGCAACCTCACCTTCTAGCTGGGTTTTCTCTCGTATTGGGTTTCCCAGGTCATATCTTGTATTTATTTGTGGATGTGGTGATTGTATTTTACTGTTCTCTATTTACCGCATTTTATCTATTTCATGCATAAGCAGAAAAATCACTAACCAAATATTTTGGAAATCTAAGGGAAAAATAACCTTAATAATAAAGATTTCAGTTCTTTATCAGATCTATTGTGACAAACTGTTCCAATGGAATATCCACGGCGGTTTGCAGATCACCATTTTTTGACAAGCTCTTGGAAAGATAGGGCGACAAACAGGATACATCTCTCTTACTCAGAAACTTCTCAAATCTTATTAAGCAAGAGAATGAGATTGTTTTGGAATTTAACACACGTTTTGCTAAAGCTTATCATAAAATTCCTACTTCTATTAGACCTAGTACTGAATTTGCTTTAATTTCTTATCTAGAGAAGTTTGATGGAATTTTAGGTGTGTTGATCAGGAAAAAGGAACCAACATCATTGGATGTTGTTTACAACATGGCAATTACAACAAAGAAACACATTTCCTTAGCCTCAAAGGCGCAAGTCCTACTTATCTTGTTGCTTGACCCACAAGATAGGAGAACCTCTAACCCCCCTACGCAACCATTGCTAGAACCTAAGCAAGAAGAGGGAACATCCAAAGATGCAACTTTTGGGTTAGTAAATTACTTGAGCAATAGGGAAGTGAAGGTAGCGAAGATGCTTCAAAACTAACTTGATCTCACCTCCTAAGCCCATCAACCAGAAGAGACCTTACCAATATGCCAAGAAGAATGATGAGCAGAATCCCCCAGTGCAAACATCTAGAACAAACTACCTTGATTATGCCTCTTCTAGTATGTATTGCCAAGCTTGTAGCCTACCCCATAGTGAGGCATCTTGCAGTATCTTTGCCCAAGTTGTACACTTATATGAGCAGGGAGAGGACCCATCTGGTGACCAAGACAACACTTTGAACATGATGGCCCAGTTTGAACCCATAGAAGAACCCCATATCTTCCAAGCCTCAGATGCTACCAAGATCAAACCCCGTAGTGATTTCCAGGTAAACCCAAACCAGTGGAAATCCTTACAGCCCGATTTGTAGCCAATTCACACACGGCAAGTTACTCCAGAGGACATCCAAAGAGCCAATGAAGTTTTTGCAATCAGAGTAGCCGAGATCACCAAGCAATATGAGCATAAAGGGAAAGTTCAAGCTCCTCCATCAGTTCCTAGAGGTGAGTCTTCTACAACTCGAGTAAGAAAGAATCCTCCTCCTCTGTTGCCTCATCCAATGCAGTCTGAATCATCTGGTTTTTCCTTAGAGAATCAGTTTGCTAAAATCAAGATCCATATACCTTTGAGAGATTTGATTCACATGGCCATTCATAGAGAAGCCATTCATAGATTCCTAGGAACCAAGGATGTAATTAACCATCATTATTCTAGATATGCTCGTGGAAAAAGGCCTCTAGCTCATCAATATAAATCCCAAACAATGTGAGGGACATGGGGCAACCCTGTTTATCTCCGATGGTACTCATGATGAAATATGACATCCAGTGAACTGTGCGGAGACGACCAAGGACCGACTCATAGAGGCGAATGATAGCAGTCAATAGGGTATGGGAGATGTCAATGTGTCGAAGCCTCTGGAATAAGGCTTCTCTTGGGACGGAGTCGAAAACCTTCCAAAAATCTACGAAGCAGCAATAGACTTTTGAAGATCGTTGTCGTGACTCCTCAATAATGGCTCAGAGGGTAAAGATGTGATCAATGGTCTGATGATTGGGCCGAAATGCTGCTTTTCCCCTAGCTTTGAGGTGTCTACACTCAAGCTCACTAGAGAGCTTCATATGGAGAGTCGTAGCATAGATCTTCGAGAATGCATGGCCCACCATGATCCTCCTATAATTGTTTGGATCCGAGTTGGGGCATGATTTGTGTATCGGGTAAATGACGTGGTGTGACCAAGCCGAAGGAAAACCTGTACAAACCACATGGTTGAAGACATCAGCCAAGTGGGAGACCAAAGCACGAAGACGATGCTTAAAAAGCTCTGCTTGAAAACCTTTTTCATCTACTTCTTTGTTGCTTGTTCATCACCCAAATGACCTCTCTGATATCCATGTCTGAGAATAAGAAACATGAGGAGGATGGAGAGGTGACCAAAAACTGGGCCTATCCAGGAATTTCATAGAGAGTGGATATGTGGGAAAACATGTAGCCAAGAACAAGGTCGGATGGGAGGGGAGAGTGGCGGGGGAGGATGGTATGCCAAAAGTTTTTAGGAGAGTGAGTAAGGGAAACAGATAATTCATGACTCCTCTCAGAGACAAAGGGGCATTTCTTGCGACAAAGGAGACGACGATAGGAAGCTTTGAGAATGGGATAGGAGGGGTGAGCATGGGTCAATGCATGTCGAAGTTGGAGGTGGAGGACTTTGCATACCTCATCGTACCATCGGCTCATAGGACAGGAGTTGTGTTTTGGGGAGGTGAAAGTGGACCGGGTGGAGTAAGGGTAGGATTCGAGGGTTGCATCCCAAATGGTGGATGAGAGGAAATCATATTTGGTAGAGGTAGAATCAAGTATGGGAAAAAGGGATCTCGAAGGGGAGCATCTATCGGAGGTGGGTGTTGAAGGTGTTTCGGTCCCCATCATTGAAGCAGAAGGTAGTGCGGGGTGGGCCCTTCGGGGAGGATATGAGAGGAGGAGGTGGTGTCAGCTCGGAGAGAGAAGGAAAGAAGAGCATGGTCTGCAAGGGGGAGGGGGTAAACAGAGAAGCAATGAATAAAGGGAAGTAAGTTGTGGCTAGAAAGGAAATAATCCACAACACTTGCACCCCCTCCATGGGTCCAACACATGACAAAGCGAGAGTCTGGGAAGCATGGGTGCCCATTCAGAATCAATAACTCCTGAGATTCCCCTAACTGTAAAAGGTGTCGACCATAAGTTGTAAGAGTCCCTAATGCATCGTCAGACATCTAGTGAAGCCCCACTAATTCTAGATCGATCTCCTAGGTGCAGAATATGTCATTTGCCCGGTCATGGAGAAGAATATGGAAGGCTCTGGTGCAGGACTTGAAGTCGCCCAGGAGGACCACTTCCCCAACCGTTGTGTACTAACCGATACCATCATATAAATCAATAAAGAGGTCCCCGTCAAGCCCATAATGAATGGCATATAATGAAGACAGTGGGGGAAAGTAACAGACTGCAATGTAAATGTCCGTTGGGAGAGGGGACACATCATCACCCCGAACCCAGAAAAACCTCGCAAACTCATCCGAGGCCACCCTAGAGACTCTACTACGGAGGAATTCTCTAATGAAGCAAGCAACACCACCTTAGTCTCTGACACCCCCCAAACTCCTCATCTCATGTCTACATGTTGAAAACTGATGGTCTCCTGCAATGTCTAGGAGAGGCCGAACAAGGCTCTCGTGCGTCTTGGTAATTTATAGGATGTCAAATGACCCAAGAGCATCATACAGTACACCCGACAATGACTAGAAATACCCATTGTCATTCCAACGGTTGATGGAAACTCATGTGCCCTGTCGTCTCTCCCAACGATCTCATCAGTTGGAACTCCTAGATCGTGGTACCCACCCAGGTGGAAAAGAATCTCTAATCACTGCTCTAACGTTCCTAATGACTGCCCATTTCCCTAATTGGCGTGTTGTTGTAACCTACTCCCTGGAACCTTTGAGCATTGCAACCTAATATCTCGTGAGATCTTCATCGAGGAAGATCTTACTGGGAAGTGATAACAATCTTTGATTAGCTCTAACAGCCTGAAATTGATCATCCACAAACTTCAATCGAAGAAAGAGAGTGGAATCAAACCCAATCCAAGCTCTATCAAGGGTCACATCCTAAAGATCTAGATTATCCTTAAGAAATGACATTCCAATCACCATCGCATCTGCGGATGGAAGAGCTAGAGGGAGTCCTCTCACATTCAGGTTTAGTTCTAGTGCCCATATATTACATTCCTTCGTGAGTTTAGCTTGGACTACCCCCTCTACTGCTACTGGAGGGGGGAAGGGACTTTATCTCTGCCTATAACGACCTATGCCCATGAATTGATGTTTGTTTTTGTTTCATGTTTGAAGGCAAACTGCTAGAACCTGATAGGCTCTTGCTTGTTTTTAAGCTCAATAATCTCTACATGTAGGGGGTCACTAGGGGGGTGGTGAACGACCTCCTGCTTCTTGTTGTCAATTAACTGCTTCTTCAATGATAAGTTCTCCTCCTCAATTTTAGCGACCATGTTTCTGAGTTCATTGATTTATATCCAGAACGCCATGTTTGATGATTCGAGGCGCTCTAGTCTCATGATTAGAACATGAATGATCTCGTTGTTGTACCCTTCTCCAGAATCCTGTGTATCTTCCTTTAGACAAGCTACAGATGAATATCTGCCCTTTAACAATGAGAAGGGATGCATACTCTGTATGGGTGCCATTATAATCGGTTGGAATGGTGAGTCACCTGGAGGCATTTGATAAACCACATTGACCACAAGGGGGACACATGGTTGGATTGCAAGGGTGTTTGATGGTGGAGGGAAAAACTATCTTCGTAGAAGCAACTAGGTCACAAGCTTAAGATCCTATGAGCTATCACTAATCACTGTATGCTCCGACATACTCATGTCGTCTCCCGTAGACTCATGTTGCATCATAGATACTGGGCATACTGTTGGATCAACCTCTACATGGAGGTCAACCGCTCTCGAAACACAAATGGAAGTGTCCTCCATCAACTAGTGCTCCTCTGCTAGATCACCAACATCCTCCATCAACTTGACTGATTGATACATCTGAGTGTCCACTAAGATCGATGCAGAGGATCTCTGACGAACCTCCTCAAGAGACTCATTTGACCTAGACTCTGATTCTTGAAGGGTTGTCTGTGTGCCTCTCAAGAATCCTCGAGTGCTCTCCAACTCCTAAGCGAGTCGGTCCATCTCCAACTCCTGCTCCCTCAGAGCCTCATGATACATCTCACCAACCCTCAATAGATAATCTCTGTCAGTCAAAAACTGTTGGTAGTCGATCCTCATCACAGATACTCTCTCCCTGAGAGTATGAAAATCATCCATGGTAATTCCCTCATCTTAACTACCATGTGCCACCGACACTCTCTAGCAAAAATCTACAATCAACGCATGCATGTCATCACCGCGCCTCGTGGCTGCCATGATCATAGCCTCACTAACTCTCAACTGTGTTGCTAAGTGGTGTGGCTCCTGATCATGGTCATGCTGAGGTGCCACCTCATATCCCTCACTGTTGTTGTCATCCCTGCTAGTGTCAACTATGGAATCCCCAAAAACACCCTCTGCATAAGATAACGTCTTCAATTGTCCACTGTGTACTATGCTGCAAGGTACTCATATATGTCACTGCAACCCATCACTAGATGTTATCTCCCCATGAATCACACTATATCCTGTATGGGAAACCGTATCCTACTGTGCACTCAACCTGCTACTATCATCTGCGCCTGGATCCCATGTATCCGGACACGTGATATGGTCATCCTGACTGCTAAAGAGTGCATCCTCATCAATGCACGCTAATCCTGGAAGTAAGTGCTCCATCAACCTGTCAACATCCACAATCTGCTCAACTAACGGAGCCTCCAAAAGATGTGACTCAATCTCCTCATGATGACCTGTAAGTGTAGGATCAACTACCTGCACGTCCTGTGTCTCCTCCTAGATCTGTGGATCCATGCGTCCATGGTGTGCGTCCCTAACACAAGGCTCCCCCATCATATCTGACATGCTACTGATATCCTCCTGTGACGTGCCTGTCATGGATGTCTGAAAAGACGACAGATGTGTCACGACCATCAAAGGAAGCTCATCATCTCTAGGTGCTAACACGTGTGAATCCTCACTAGTGTCACCACTCTGTTGGGGTGTAAGGTCATCAACACCATGTGATATGTCTGTTGAAGTACTGGTGCTATCATCCTATCCACCCGACTGGCTATCCAATGTGAAAGGATCTATCCTCCTCAAGCGTGCAATCATCACTAGCCTCCACGCAAGAGTGACCATCACTAGCCTCTAAGGTAGAGTCACTATCACTAGCCTCTGTGCAAGAGTCACTATCATCATCAAACTGTTCTGAATCAACATCTATCACTCCATCCACACACACCTCATCCTCCCTGTCATAGTGTGCCTCAATAGTGTGCTTCTGATCCTTACCTCTACACCTATGATCTGGTTCCCAAGGCACCTTGCAACTGTAGCAAAGTTGTGTGCTCCTAATGGGTGTGGGGTTTCTCTGTGCTTCCCTCCATCTAGTTGTTGTGGCCATGTATTCCTCTGCTCGTTTGACCTGGAATGTAATCTCATCATTGCTCCACCTACGATATTTCAAGGATAAATACTGTTGAAAAGTTATTAAGGCCCTAGTTTCCTCACTAAGGTCGTAGTAGTATTCCCATCTACTACATACATCCTCTCTAGTAAAACCCACAATATCCATTTCCTCTTATGGACGACCCCTCTATGGCTCTGCATACATGTGCTAATTCCCACGGCTGGCAAGAATCTAAGCTCTGATACCACTATAATGATCCCAAGCCATTATGCCAGGATCATCATGGTTTTGGTGTCTTTTTAAAACTTTTTCTGAGTGAGGTATTTCGTCAAACACTTTGCTTAGAGTTACGATTAGGGTTTTACTGATGTGTTTATATGTGTGTATCCAGCTATAAACAAGAAGATATAACCATGGAACATACCTCAACCATATGCAATATGATAGACAAGCCAAAACATCTCAAATATGATTTTATTCATGAAATAAAGGAATCTGCTACAATGAAGATGTCGATCTGGAATGCTCAACAGATGGCTCGAAGATAGAAGTATGAGCTGCTACAAAAAGCTCCTGACAATACAAAATAAGCCTCCAAAGGCTAGATAAGAGATGAAGACCAATACCAAGGTAGATCTGGCCGTATGAAGTGCAGAAGCCCTAATTGGATGATGCCACGTCCTGCAGGAATGCTGAAGCTCCTCAACAATTCGGCCCTGCTGCCAAATGTGTCCAATCACCCCAAGAAAGATGCCAACAGTAGATCGGGTGATGGCAAGAACAACCCAGGTACCCGAATCTCCAAGATCCCCCTGAAACCTTATGGATCTGAAGCTCCTCCAATGTATGGTGCGCCCTCCTGGATGGCTGAAACCCTAATAATTCGACCTCTCAACTAGAGACCTCCAATTGCTCCACCAATCCACTAGAATGATAGATCGGGGCACGGCAATGAAAACCCAAGTGCTCAACTCGGCAAAATACCTGCTAGATCCTTAGATCTAGCTACCGTCCAAATAATGGTGCGCCCTCCTCTTTGGAAATTGTCCACTGTCAATACAAATAAACCTGCCACTGAAATGCCTTCGAAAACCACCAAGAATGATACTAAGACACCTGTAAGGAAAACCCAATATCTGGAATTCCCGAAATCAATTCCCCTCAGCTAGGATGAATCAACCCTCAATGAATGGTGCACCCCTCTTGCTGGAAACCCTAGCTGGTGCGCCCTCTCTCTCTCTGCCCCTGCAACAGATGTAGAATCCTCCTGCAACTAAGTAGATCTGG
>SNQJ01S0050501.1:39902-56101 GCA_010110895.2 Picea sitchensis
TTTTACTTTAAGAATTTAACATTACCATTAATTACTACCCTCAGCTGCACACCAAAACACCTTACAACTCCAACTTGTTACTTAGGTTTTAGGTTTTAGGGGGTTTCAAAGGGTTTTAGGTTTCTGGGACCAAACCGGCCGGTTTATGAATAAACCGGCCGACCGGTTCGGTTTATTGACCGGTTTGAACCGGTCGACCATCAAACCGGTCAGACCGGCCGGTTCCGGTTCCGGTTCGACCGGTTTTTAAAACACTGCTCCATGCCCTCTGCCACTGTCTATCTCTCTTCATGCTGTTGTCCATGATAAAAGTGTCAGAAGAGGGTAACAGGGGCATCCGTAGCTGACCGTAAGACTGACAAATACCACCTACCTCGATCAATCCCAAGGATTCGACCAAAAGCACGTCTACCTGTACCCCTTATAACTGCTTGCCCGTAGCCATCACTAAACCCCAACCATCAGGTACAACCAGAAGTAACTCCTCCAACTACTGGTAAACCAATCTCCATCACCCATCACCCATGCAACTACTGAAACGGTGAAGGTGAGATCTCATAACCATATGCTACTGCAAAGGAGTGGCATCTACATGCACCCCTAAGTGTGTCTCTTCGCTGCAAGGCAGTATACCCCTCGGAATCCCACCATACATCTCAGCAAGTACCTGTGAGCTATCACTAATCACTGTACGCTCCGACATACTCATGTCGTCTCCCGTAGACTCATTTGCATCATAGATCCTGGGCATACTATTGGATCAACCTCTACATGGAGGTCAGCCACTCTCGGAACACAAATGGAAGTGTCCTCCATCAACTGGTGCTCCTCTGCACGATCACCAACATCCTCCATCAACTTGACTGACTGATACATCTGAGTGTCCACTAAGACAGATGAAATGGATCTCTGATGAACCTCCTCAAGAGACTCATCTGACCTAGACTCTGATTCTTGAAGGGTTGTCTGTGTGCCTCTCAAGAATCCTCGAATGCTCTCCAACTCCTGAGCGAGTCGGTCCATCTCCAACTCCTGCTCGCTCAGAGCCTCATGATACATCTCACCAACCCTCAATACATAATCTCTATCAGTCAACAACTGCAGGTAGTCGATCCTCATCACAGATACTCTCTCCCTGAGAGTATGAAAATCATCCATGGTAATTCCCTCATCTTAACTACCATGTGCCACTGACACTCTCCAGCAAAAATCTACCATCATCACATGCATGTCATCACTACGCCTGGTGGCTGCCATGATCATAGCCTCATTGACTCTCAACTGTGTTGCTAAGTGGTGTGGCTCCTGATCATGGTCACGTTGAGGTGCCACCTCATATCCCTCACTGTTGTTGTCAGCCCTGCTAGTGTCAACTATGGAGTCCCTAAAAACACCCTCTGCATAAGATAACATGTTGCATTGTCCACTGTCTACTGTGTTGTTGGGTACTCCTGTATGCCACTGCACCCCATCACTAGATGTTATCTCCCCCTGAATCACACTATATCCCGTATGGGCAGTCGTATCCTCCTGTGCACTCAACCTGCTACTATCATCTGCGTCTAGATCCCATGTATCCAGACATGTGCTATGGTAATCCTGACTGCTAAAGAGTGCATCCTCATCAATGCAGATCGATCCTGGAAGTAAGTGCTCCATCAACCTGTCAGCATCCACAATCTGCTCAACTAATGGAGCCTCCAAAAGATGTGACTCAATCTCCTCATGCTGGCCTGTAAGTGTAGGATCAACTCCCTGCACATCCTGTGTCTCCTCCTGGAACTATGGATCCATGCGTCCATGGTGTGCATTCCTAACACAAGGCTCCTCCATATCTGACATGCTACTGATATCCTCCTGTGACGTGCCTATCATGGATGTCTGAAAAGACAACAAATGCATCACGGCCATCAAAGGAAGTTGATCATCTCTAGGTGCTAACACGTGAGAATCCTCACTAGTGTCACCACTCTGCTAGGTTGTAAGGTCATCGACACCATGTGATATGTCTGTTGAAGTACTGGTGCTATCATCCTATCCACCCGACTGTCTATCCAATGTACAAGGGTCACTATCCTCCTCAAGCGTGCAAGCATCACTAGCCTCCGTGCAAGAGTCACCATCACTAGCCTCTGAGGTAGAGTCACTATTACTAGCCTCTGTGCAAGAGTCACTATCATCATCAGACTGTTCTGAATCAACATCTATCGCTCCATTCACACACACCTCATCCTCCCTGTCATAGTGTGCCTGAATAGTGTGCTTCTGATCCTTACCCCTACACCTATGATACGGTTCCAAAGGCACCTTGCAACTCTAGCAAAGTTGTGTGCTCCTAATGGGTGTGGGGTTTCTCTGTGCTTCCCTCCATCTAGTAGTTGTGGGCATGTATTTGTCTGCTCGTTTGACCTGGAATGTAATCTCATCTTTGCTCCACCTAGGATATTTCAAGGATAAATATTGTCGGAAGGTTATTAACGCCCTAGTTTCCTCACTAAGGTCGTAGTAGTATTCCCATCTACTAGGTATAGCCTCTCTAGTAAAATCCACAATATCCATTTCCTCTTATGGCACACCCCTCTATGGCTCTGCATACATGTGCTAATTCCCACGGCTGGCAGGAATCTAAGCTCTGATACCACTGTAATGATCCCAAGCCATTATGCCAAGATCATCACGGTTTTGGTGTCTTTTTAAAACTTTTTCTGAGTGAGGTATTTCGTCAAACACTTTGCTTACAGTTACGCTTAGGGTTTTACTGATGTGTTTATATGTGTGTATGCAGCTATAAACAAGAAGATATAACCATGGAACATACCTCAACCATATGCAATATGATAGACAAGTCAAAACATCTCAAATATGATTTTATTCATGAAATAAAGGAACCTCCTACAATGAAGATGTTGATCTGGAATGCTCAACAGATGGCTCCAAGATAGAAGCATGAGCTGCTACAAAAAGCTCACGACAATACAAAATAAGCCTCCAAAGGCTGGATAAGAGATGAAGACCAATACCAAGGTAGATATGGCCGTATGAAGTGCAGAAGCCCTAACTGGATGATGCCATGTCCTGCGGGAATGCTGAAGCTCCTCAACAATTTGGCCCTGCTGCCAAATGTGTCCAATCACCCCAAGAAAGATGCCAACAGTAGATCGGGTGATGGCAAGAACAACCCAGGTGCCCTAATCTCCAAGATCCCCCTGAAACCCTATGGATCTGAAGCTCCTCCAATGTATGGTGCGCCCTCCTGGATGGCTGAAACCCTAATAATTCGGCCTCTCTCCTACAAACCTCCAACTGCTCCACCAATCCACTAGAATGATAGATCAGGGCACGGCAATGAAAACCCAAGTGCTCAACTAGGCAAAATACCTGCTAGATCCTTAGATCTAGCTACCGTCCAAATAATGGTGCACCCTCCTCTTGGGAAATCGTCCCACTGTCAATACAAATAAACCTGCCACTGAAATGCCTCCGGAAACCGCCAAGAATGATGCTAAGACACCTGCAAGGAAAACCCAATATCTGGAATCCCCAAATTCACTTCTCCTCAGCTAGGATGTATCAACCCTCAATGAATGGTGCACCCCTCTTGCTAGAAACCCTAGTTGGTGCGCCCTCTCTCTCTCTACCCCTGCAACTGATGTAGAATCCTCCTGCAACTGAGTAGATTTGGAACTAGAAGGTGTGGGAGAGTATTGCATCTCCGAGACCAAGCTTGGGACAAGCTAGGTGGAATCTTTCACCACCGAATCGTCCTCTAAGGTTTGTTAAGTCAAAACCCTCAAAACCCCCAATATTGGCCTGACTAGCTAGAAGCCAGATATCAAAATATGATCATACATGAATGAATGAGTAGAGGCCCTTGCCTTTCCTTTATACTTTTTGGCTCACCTTGTCCCTCCAAAGTTACTTTCATTTTATTAATATCTAATTAATTAATTAAATCACTTTAATTAATTATTTAACCTTTTTACCTCTGAAAAGCTCCTTATCTCTCCTTGTGTCTTCCCTGGCCACTGAAAGTCACTTCTCACCATCCCATCCTGTAGTGTTGCTTCTCTCGATTCCAATCAGCTATTATACTGAGAGGTTGCTTCAAGTAATGTGCCCACAATGACCTCTTCAGTGAATTCCATTAACTTATAGCTCAAAATAGTTAAAATCATTGAAATCGTTGGAATGCCACGGAACCAGAGCGGAAATGGGCGGTTATGCATGCAGTTCAGTAATCCGCAATCAAACCCCGCAGTGTAGCAGTCTCGTGTCGGAGGGTTCATGAACACAGGTTTCACGAATGGGTGCTCGTGGCATTCCACACGATATTGCTCGACAACCAGGCTTCAGTGGTGCTGCTTGACAGGGGCCATGCCTCTGCTTCTTGATGAGGTGTCGCTCGACCAAGGTGCTCAACAGGGTGTTTCTCAACCTTGATGTGACAGTGTTGCTCGACAGGGTGTTGCTCGGCGGCGGTAGAGGATGTAGACCACTGCTAGAGTGCTCAACAGGGGGGTGGACTTCTGCACGACGAGATGTGGACCTCTACTCACTGCTCAATGGGGTGTTGCTCGACCTGGGCGCTCGACAGAGAGAAGGATCTCTACACCTTGTTAAGGGATCAAATCTACAACACATATGCATGAACCTGCAAAAGGCAACTACAATTGAAAATTTCGACTTTCAATTGTAGATCAAGAGACCAAGAGAGAGAAATAGCAAACTTTCTAGAGTTTCCCTTCCACAAATGTGAAAGGGAATGATGATGAAAATGAATGGAGGGATAGCCTTATATATAAGGAAAACCCTACCACTCCAAAAGTCACCAAATGAAAAGTCACGTCTCTTTAAGTGGGGTGAACCCCTGAGATTTGCCTTTACACATGATAAATATGCAAAAGTAATACAAAAATGGTCGCACATGTGGTGACGTCATGCCCTCAATGGGCTAGGAGGGCCTCTCCAAGGCCATGTATTATTGTTCAAGGTGCAAAGGAGGTGGAAGGATGCTACAGCGTCTCTCAAAGTCATCACTGGCATCCAAGTGGCAGTAAACCCCATCATCTCCATCAAATCCTATCATGACGTCATCACCTAAAAGCCCAGCATACAAGGTGCAAGGGGTAGCATCTGAAGAGGCGAAGGCTATGCATTGTCTCTGGGTGTCTTCCAATCATCTCCCTGCACAAGTTCCTCCATCCAGTGCAAGATAACCTCCGGGATGTAGAGCCCAAGGTGTGGGATTTCTGCCCATTTTTGTGTCACCGTGACCAAATCTGTCAAAATCAAGCCCATCCATCCATCATCCAAGGTACAAAAGATGTGAGAACACATATCAGAATGTGTCAAGTCACTGGGTGACTCACTACTCTGCATTCACACCTACCAAATCCTGCAAATAAAAGCACAATGTCCTGGATGAAATCCAGAGGCGTCCCTCAAAGAACCACGTCAGGGGCATCTAAATCAAAATAGAGAATGAAATCAAGTAAACCAATGTTCATTAGATATAGTAGTCCTTAAATCATACAACGTAAGTTGTTACATAAGATATAAGCAATATGAATAATTCACTTCAATATCCCCTTCACGTATCACACCAGCTCAGGGCTTTATGTAAGTTGGCAAGTCTGAATATAGGAGGGCCTTCATCAAACCCTATTAGGTGTGCCAACCAAAAGAGAGAAAGAAAAGACACAAGTAGAGGGACATGTCCCGAGGGAAACAATGAAAGAAAAAAAAAACTTCAAGAGGAAGTGTAATAGTGGTACGTATTGGGATTACTTCATGGCTTATGGTATCATTTAATCCATTTCTATGAGCTCCTTTGTGGAGGGTTCCCTTGCTCTTGAGTTACCACTTTCTAAGTGTTATTTTTTTTCCAAACCCCTTTATCTGCCCTTTTATTTGTCCTCTTATCATATTTACAGGGCCCCTTTTATAAGGTTTCAAGTTGTAGCATCACTGCTTGGTACTGGGGTGATCACGGAAAGGGTAGAGCTAAAGTTTGGAATGGATTTTGAGAGTCCTTTGCTATTATTCCTTTCTTTCTTTAGCATCATTCTTTTATTCTTTTAGCAAGTGTTGCAATCAACCTCTGGGCCTTCAGCCCCTCTTCTCATGAGAGAATGGAACGTGATCCATTATCAAAGTTTAGTACATTGTGACAGGCTCCAGGATGGAAGGTGTTAAGTATGGTGGGGAACAGAACGTTACCCTTGTGAGGTCCCCCCAATAGTACCCCTTTTCCCTAGGTGGTGACAACATGGGACTAGGGCACAGAAGTTGGCCACCAAGGTGAAGCAAGGCAACAAACATAACTTCTTAAGCTAATGATCCATTATCCAACTTCAACCAATGATCCTCATCCACATGCCTAGGAAATTAAGCACAACGCTTCGCATGAAAGAAGGACTAACATACCTCATGGTGATACTGGCTTACCATCTCCCATACATTGATTTAATTGGGATGTGATGAGCTTGACTGATCTGTAGCAGAAAAGGCAATCTGAGGGGAGTTGTTGGGTTTCTCTCTATGGACATGCTAATCATCATCATGGTCGGGATCATTGTTTACATTGCGGGCCACAAGACATGATCTCCTCTAGTTACCCCTAGGCATGGAGGGGTAACATCTGGCTCCAACATGGTGACATGTGCTCATCATAGAGCGCATAAGAACCTCAGAATCTCTAGTTGTCCAAGACCTGCAATCATGCACCCACTTCTAACAACACTAGCACTTTAGAAGTATAGGTCGGTGGATGTGATCCACTGGTGTTAGTATCAAATCAAAATCATGTTGGAAAGAAAAATTTTGCAATTATACATGATGTAACAACAATATAGTGAAAAATGAAAGTTCCTAACATGGATGCATAATATGCAAAATGAGAATGCAATGCCATGTAAATGAAAGAGAATGTAGAGCTACACTAGCATGAGTGCATGATGAAAACATATATACAAATGAAAATGCAAAATGCACATGACCTACCTACCCTAATGCTACATTTCAAATAAAACCCTAGGTATAATCATATAACCAGTGAATCCATCTTAATTTTTCATCAAATAAAAAAAAATTACCCTTGTGCTTAAAAATAAACCAAATCAAAGACAAGTCAAGCAAAAAATGATCATGAGTTGGGATAATCATCATAGGAGAGAAAAACATGAAATCAAACTCATGAGAGTGGGAGGGAGGAGCAAAGTTATGCCAAGACACATTCCCGCAAGAATGCTCAATCCATATTTGAATAGGTTTGTGATAAGATAAAGACTTATAAGGTTGACTCAAAGACTTTGAAGGTTGACCACCCTGGCTCTCATCACTCCCTAAGGCTTGGGATGGAATGAAAATAAAACTTAAAGATGCTTGATGATCACCCAAGGATGAGATGGATGAAGACTTTGACATGGGTAAAGATCTCAAGAAAAAAATTTGCTCACAACATAGGGTTTGTTAGCCTTGTATATGAAACTAAAAAACCTTGCAAAAAAACATAAGGTGAAAACAACTTTGCCCCATAATCAAATCACCACCAGGAGGAAAACTTCCAGTTGTATCTTTAGCGGAATAGAAAGATGAAAAAGGAGAAGGTTGGAAACCCTCATCATGGAAACCTTGTTCTCGACAAATCATGGCCTCATCTTCATCAAAGTTAAGTATAAAGGTGCTTGAAAATCTTCTTCACTAAATAAATCCAAGTGCTCTAAAGAATCTGTATCAAACCTTCCAGGATATGACCAGGAACCACCATGAGAGTGCTACAATAAGTCATCCTTGGGTTGTTGGAAAAAGTCGGTGATCATCTCATCTTCAAGTTGCCAAACATATGTATTATTAGCATATACATATGGTTTTTCTAAAGGCAACAATTCTATATTCTGTCTGTGATGAAAACCCTCAACATCGTAGACAGGATCTCCATCAAAACTTAAACAACTCATATCCCATCTTCTTTTCCCAACATGTATAAAATCATTAATATTTTCAATCGTAACATCACCTTTATTATAGCATGAAGGGTCTAATGCATCCAAGGGCTCCTCTAGAACCTCTTCACTTTCCAAATCATGACATGAAGCAACATCAAAAACTTGGAAAGGAGTACAACTTACCACGTTCTCTTCACGTGTAGGACGAATGGAAGCATGGACGACTTCATTAAATACAGGGGAAAATATTGACGTCTCGTCTTCATGAGGGGCCTCTTTGTGGATTAGGTCTTCAACATGGTGTGTTTCATCAAAGTGTTCTTTTTCAGCAGATTCACAACGCAACTCATGTTCTACTTCGTGTCTCTGGTGATCTTCCTCATGAGTCACCCTTTCAGACTCTCGTTCTTTAATCAAATTTTCGTTGTCTTCGATGGAATCATGAGGTGATTCTTGCTCCTCTTCAAGGGATTGCTAACCCTCCTCTTCAACTTCTTGTTCCTCAATGGATTCTTCATCTTCCTCAACAGCATTAGACCATATCACTTCCCTTTGGAGCACAACTGTGAGATCGCGGAGAATATCCTCATATCTTTGTGTTCTCAAGGCCCGTTGTTTGAGAAATTCTTCGTTGAATATCGTAAGATGAGATACATTCTGTGGATTGAGAGTATGCTTAACCCAATTCTTTAGTCTTGTTCCCAGAAATAGAAAAAATAGTCCTGTTAGCACATATTGATTTGTCACACTCATCTCTGAAACATACTTTAATACTTTCACAACATGAGCAATAGCCAAAGACGGGTTTCCATCAAATTTTGGCCAATTATTCCCCAAATCTAGAGAAAAGTGATTTGCGTAATCAGGAACATCCTTAATATCCAAGAGAGGGAAACATTTTGTGAAGTGACCATGGTGCCATAATTCCACAACTTGAGAATACGCGAACTTACAAAAATTGGGAATAAGATGACACCTCAAAACATATCAGTGCAGTCACCAGACATTCTCCTTTGGATTATCAAAGGTAAGTGAAGAATTCTACCCTCAGTGGAGTCACCAGGTAAGCTTAAGGAAAAAGGCTTTGAAGCGAGCTTACCAAAAGGATGTCGTGGAGAGAATGACTTAATCCTTCCCGACAATGGCACCTAAATGTTATCACAAGATTTGTACTTGTGCAAATCCCTCCACAAGATCCCAATCCTGAGTAACAATTGGAAGAATCTACTATTGTCACCTAAGTAGAGACTTCCCTTGTTTTAGTGATGGAAAGAGGTCCACCACGAGGGAGGCTTCCTTGGTGACCTCAAGGGATCAATAGCAATATTAGCAAAACCTGCAGCCCCCTATCTTGGTCACCTGATGGTTAGGTCTAGGTCTAGGAGTGGAAAGGGAAGGTAACAAGGCAATTGTTTCACATGTACGAGACAATAAAGAATTTATAGCATAATATACACAATTACCAAGCTATGAAGCTCAACATGACCTCTTAGACATTAGATGATCAATAAAGCATTCGTTGTTGCAAATTACAACAGTAAACAAGTGTACAACAAAAATTGATGTAAAATTCAGATAAATATAAAATTCAGTGGTTGTAGCTAAATTTTATAACAACAGTGTTATCCCCCACTTTTAGGGATAACTAGGAGATCATGTCTCGAGGCCCACAAGTCCTAGACATGGAGTACCGAGAGTCAAACCGACTTTAGCATGGCCCTGGAGGGCCCATCTTTTCTCCCTTTCAACGCCTCTACCTTCCCAGTAGCAATAGCATCCACCACCATCGGCTTGGTCTTGTGTTAGAGATGGTTCTTGCTCCATGAGGTAATGAGTTCAGGTATCATGGTACGTGTTACTCTGATCATCAAAACCTTTGAATATGTGCATTTAATTCCTTTTGTTTCTAACAAATGCTTGGATCTTATACTTTGGTTATACTTCTCTATATTACCTAGTTAGCCGGACTATCTGCTTGGTGGTGACTTGTGAGGGTGGGGGGGAGTTCATCTTTTATCCTATAATCCTTTGCCTTCTCAAAACCCCAGGTCACCGGGGACGTCTCCCCTGGGCCTTACCTCCCTAAACAAAAAGAACCTTCCTATCGAGGTGACATTGTGTGGGATTTGTTCAGTTATGCCAGTTTACCTCTTTACATCTATCTTTTATCTTAACTACAAACTGTGCAATAACATTTTTGCGTCGTTGTCGGGGAACACTGAGTCAATTCTCCTCAAGACGACACTTTTCGGTAAGCCTTGCCTCTAGAATCTTTATCTTACAAAGCTTACCTGGCGACTCCACTTAGGATGTTTTTCCCTATCTTTTGATAGTTTCAAGAAAATTATCTGGCAACTCCACTGATGACGAAGCCAACTATGACTTCACAATGGGACCCGAGAAATTTCAAACCCCTAGACATGAGTGACATCCCATGTTACCCCTGACGAATGACCCCGGAATACGAAAATGGGCTCCCCAGATTCACTGGCATTGATGGGGAAAGAGTTGACTTTCACATCAGCGATTTTTCGGCCTTTTTTCAACTCCACCCTGTCAGCGATGATGTTGAAGATTTGGTTATGAAGCTCTTCTCTGCCACTCTTTATGGCAACGCTAGGGAGTGGTATGACAAACTCCCCAATGCCAGCATCATAATTATGGAACAGTTGGAAGAAACCTTTCTCAACAGCTGGGGTATGAAATTGGAAGATATCCAGGCATTGCTAAAAGAACTCGAGTATGCAAAACAAGTTGAAGATGAGACCATCTGGGACTTCCAGCATAGATTCAAAGATTGTTGTATCAGATTCTCGGAGACCATTATCCTGAAGACAAGTACATTGTGGATCTCTTTAACAATGCACTCTTGGCGCATTTAGGGTTTCTCTTAAGCAAAAAGAGGCCAAAAACACTCAATGAAGCTTGTGACTTGGCCATGCAAATCGAAGCAAGTATCTTTTGGTCCACAAAGAAACACACTTTCCCCTTAAGGACCAATTTTAGTGACCCTCAAGATACCTCAGATACTAAGGGGAAAGCTCTTGATAAAGTTTTCCAAGAACAAGGGATCATTGAAAACACAGTTGAGGAGCCTGAACCCGAACAAGAGGATGAAGTGTCAAAGTGCCCTCTTCCCGATGAAGCAATCCACAAGCCTTTTCCACCTGCACAACAACAAGACGATGAGGTTAGTTGCTTCCCTTTTCAGGATTTTGATGATACCTTGTTCCTTGATTCAGATAGTGAAGGAGAAATGCCATCCCCGAACAAAGCAGATTTGCCTTGCTGTACGATTGAAGATAAAGGGGTAACTCATGACGACAAGACAGTGATGCATGTTGAAGATACCCAAGTCCTCGAAGCTCCTGCACAAGAAGAAACAAGCATTGTAAGTCACCCTCCTATCCATGATTCTGATGATTCTCTATTTTATCACTTGGGAAAAGAGGAGGAGATGGGTGAGCCTTTGAATGTTTTGAATCCTCCGTGTTATGATGATGACACTGACACAGTTGATATTGATCAATTCATACATGTTGGAAGACGTAAATGGGATATATTTTGTTTTGACATAGACCCCATTTACGACATTTAGAATCATTCCCAACTGTTGCCTTCACAGTTATCACGACAGATTACCTTTGATTTTTGGCAACAAGGGGATGATATATTTACCGATGCTCCCCAAACACCCAAGGTGGACCTGATACCTTATTCTCCTGATGATTTTTGATCATACCCTGAGGGTTTTGATGAGTACTCCTCTGATCATTTGGATTATTTCCATGAAGAAGATTTACAACCACCATTATGCTCAGATCTTGATAGGAGTGAGAGCGTTGTGTGCCTCAAGAAGGATTCTTGTCACAGTTTTTTCCAGCTCCCTCCCGTTACTTTACTATGTTGTGCCTCTAGAGGTGTAGTTGGGAAGTGTGTCATTGATTTTGAGTTTCCTCTGGGGCAAACCCTAGGGTCTAAGGGTTGGTTGAATGCTACAAGTTTAAGCCTATCATCTCAGCGTTTCAACTTTCCCTTAAGAGTTTGCCAGTTATCTGCAAAATCCTTGTCAGTCCCTTCAGAGTGTGAGGACGTCCTAGGTAGCCATTTTGCAGACCTGTTGAGTCGATGTTCTGAACATTGGACTTTTCATGACCCCTTCCTGAAGTGGATTGAGCATTTTCCTCGGAGATTGACATGGCATGATTTTGTCCCTCCCACCCACCTCCATGAGATAGACTTTGTGATTTCCGATGATATGATAAATATTCTAACCCATGTCATTTTTGTGCTTGACTTATCACTATTTTGGTTTATGATTAAGCACAAAGGTAAGTATCGTGGGACGTTATTGGATTGGCTTCACTGGTTGTTTGACTACACCCAACATCCAGCCAACAGGTAAGTACAGGTAAGTAGTTTGCTTTTACATTCATACTTATGATTGCTTTATTTCAGTCTTATATATATATGTTGGGGTGGTATCACCACCCCAATCGGTTACTAATGTTGCTATTGAGATCAAGCAGGTAACAGGCTATGCCAGAGATGTTGAGGTTCTCATGCGCTCAACAATGAGCACATGTCCCCGAGTTGGAGCCAGATGTTATCCCCCACTTTTAGGGATAACTACGAGATCATGTCTCGAGGCCCACAGGTCCTAGACATGGAGTACCGAGAGCCGGATCGACTTTAGCATGGCCCTGGAGGGCCCATCTTTTCTCCCTTTCAGCGCCTCTACCCTGCCAGCAGCAGCAGCATCCACCACCATCAGTTTGGTCTTGTGTCAGAGATGGTTCTTGCTCCATGAGGTAATGAGTTTGGGTATCATAGTATGTTTCACTCTGATCATCAAAACCTCTGAATATGTGCATTTAATTCCTTTTGTTTCTAACAAATGCTTGGATCTTATACTTACTCACTTGACCATGTCTGGGGGGAATGAAAGGATGCCCTAGTAAGCCTGTGTCCGTAGGTTTTGGTATGCCACTGGGGGATTTCTGAAAATCCATTGTCCGCTCCCGTCATAGCTCTGAAAATCCATTGTCCGCTCCCGTCATAGCACCACTTTTTCATCTTGCTTCCCACTCATCTATTCCATTACACTTGTCCGAGCACTAGGTTGACCTATCATTTGAGGATTGCAACATACCTCGTGGGAAGAAGGGGCTAAAGGCCCAGAATGTAAAAGCAAGCTGGAAAAAGATAAAAGCCTAAAAATAGAACCTCGAGATGCTTCGCCCAGGGATCCCCGAGAAAGCAGTAAAAGGCTTCTCAGCAAGAAACAAGAGGGACCCATAAAAATAATAAAAAACAAGATCTAGTCAGAGGATAGGGGGTCTCATCACGAGCCAGCCTATTAGGTCCATGGGTATCTAGCAGTATGACACTACTAGCAGATGGTTACCACGCCAGGGTAGTGACTCTTGGTTGCATGGCCAAGATAAAGGGGGTCTCATCACGAGCCAGCCTTCTAATTTCTGTGAAAGTACTTGTTGGTAATGCTACCACCACTGGTCACCACGCCAGGGCAGTGTCCCTTGATTAGCTTCCTGAAGAAAAATTAATAAGAATAAAAAATAAAAGGCATGAATTGGGCTTGGAAAAATTGCATCCACGATAGGTGCAGCTCGCCTTCTACAAAGGCACCCACAGGTAAAACTTTGCACTCCCTTTCTCTCACTGCACCCATTGTCAGGACATCTGNATGAAGTCTCTTCCGGAAACTTTCCTCTTCCAGTGGACACTAGCCCAATAAGACGCCCTGTCACTTTCCCCAAACTTGCATTGCAGGCTTGTATAATGTCTTTGAGCTTTTGACTGGGGTAATAGGGGTTTTATGAACATGTTTAATAATATCGATGATGAGATGTGATTAACATTGCTATGATCCCTATGACTTATGAGCCCATGGACGACGTAGTTGTTGATGTGCAGGATCATGCCCGACAGACAGGTACCATGTTGGACAGGTACACATGAGGAGATGATCAGTTCAGACCTCCATGGGGCTAAAGAGCCCACCAAATGGATGTTATGACCCCAGCAGAGGGCAGAGACAAGACAGAGGGGCCTGCACAGGACAGAAGGAGGACGTCTTGCAGAGGCACCCCAACAAAGCTTGACCTAGGGGGATTGTGCCCTTTTTCAGTGGAATGTTGGCCTTGGAAGGCCTAGGACGTCACCCTTCATGACCATGACTTCACCTAGCAGCATGCACGTTTTGGGAGACAGCTGGAGCAGTTTTGGCATGTGTGGCAGGTTGGAGAAGCCCAGGGAGGGCTAACGTTTTGCTCCAAGATGCTCCATTTGCCCTAGAAAGGGATAACGTCACCCTAAAAGGAGCATGACGTCTCTTTATTGCTTGATTAGGGTTTAATTTTAAGCATTTACTGTAAAACAGTATGATTTTTAGTATTTTGTCCTTGTCGACCTTTTTATGACCTAAAAGTGAAATTAGGTCATGGTATTATATAAATTGAGGGTTTTAACCTTCATTCTTTCATCATCTCTCACTCACCCTTTGGTGAGGTCTGAAATTTGCGCCCTATTCTAGGATTTTGGCTGAAATAGTGAGGTGCACTTGTTGAAGGAAGATTTTCTTGGCATATTTTGGCATTTATCTTGGTGGAAAGTGTTACAACTAGGGTTTTCTACTTGATTTCTTGGTTAAATGTAAGTGAATTTCTGCAAAACTTCTTAACTGAATGGTTGTAGTATCGCTTTTCTTGCATTTATGGTTATATTTTGCTCATATAAACCCTAGGTGACAAGCACACATAGAAGGTCCTTGTCTCGTGTCCCCATCAAGGTTTTAGCCATTTTATTTGCTGAAATGAGATAGAGCCTTGCCTTAGCAACACTCTACTCTTTCTAGCCTTTGTAGAAGAAGATTGAGCCTTGCCATAGCAACACTCAAATCTATCTATCTTCTCCCATGCTGGTCGTTTTTCTTATTTACAGCTGAGAAGGAGAAAACGCATCAAGGCCTAGTTCCCCTACACCTTGGTGAGTCGTTTTTCCCTAGGGTTTGCCTAGTAAATCCTTGTTATAGCAACACGTTACCTGCAAAACATCTTGTCTTAGTTTTGTGCAATCTTTTGAGCTAGTCGTTTGCCATTGATCTAAGGAAGGAGGAGAGAGCATTGAGGCCTAGTTCCCCTACACCAAAGTGAGCCTCTCTCCCCTAGGGTTTTATCCTTGAGGCCTTGCCATAGCAACACCTCAAGGTCTAACCCTCTTATCCTTAGTCATATTATTATCATTTGATCCTTCAGCTCTTGCGTCCTCCTGTTGACCCCATATGCCCTAGGAACGCACTGATCTAAGCCTTGGTGTAATCTCAAAACAACTTCAAATAACTTTGATCAAACCCTAACCTTTCTAACCCTAGCTTAAGACTAACCTTGCGAACTTATAGTTGTCGTCATCTTGTTCTATAAACATCATTGTGCAGCTAATGTTTTACATTTAAGCAATTGAATGGTTATTTAAGGCATTACCTAATGAAGTGTTAATTTGTTATATTGAATGCCAAGTTTCTTTAGCATTTTTTGAAGAAGTGATCTTATAAATTGTTGCTATTGTACAAACATTGACATCGTCAATATTTTATTGCTCCAATTGCTTATATATCAGATAGTCATTAAAATATATGAAGTACTAACCAAGCGAGTAAGCTTGCATATATATCTCTTGTTGCTTTGTCTCGGGCAGGTACATCTCACTTTGGTTATACTTCTCTTTATTGGCTGGTTAGCCGGACTATCTGCTCGGTGGTGACTTTGAGGGGGGGGAGGGGGAATTCATCTTTTATCCTATAATACTTTGCCTACTCAAAACCCCAAGTAACCGGGGACGTCTCCCCTGGGCCTTACCTCCCTAAACAGAAATAACCTTCCTATCGAGGTGACATTGGGTGGGATTGGTTCAATTATGCCAGTTTACCTCTTTACATCTATCTTTTATCTTAACTACAAACTGTGCGATAACAAGCAGCAATAAATAATATTTTCTTGCTAGAATTAGGATTACAAGAATTAGTAGGATGTTTGAGAGAGAGAGAGAATATTGATTTTAAATACTACTTTCACCACAAGAAAAACTCTAGACTAGTGTCATTGTCCTCTAGGTCTTATAGAGTCAAACATGCACAACCTTGATGTTGAAATAAAGTAACTGCGAAGAGCATTCTTATTATTATTGGATTAAATCCCCATTGCGGATTAATCATGTCATTATTATTATTATTGT
>SNQJ01S0050501.1:56111-89975 GCA_010110895.2 Picea sitchensis
TCTTATTGAAGGCAGCAGGATTCAAAACTGAATCACATATTTCAGCAGCTTGTTTTAAAGGTGTTTGATTTATCTTTGGCAGTCTGTGTATTCTCGTTTGTTTATAAATTAAATTTCATGACTGATAAAGAATATCTTGCAGAGTCAAGTGGCAGCATGTTGTGGCAAGCTAATCCAGATCATTAGTTTCAGTTTTATTGTGTTGTCAGAGTCTTTTTGTATGGTTCCCATCGAAGGCTTCTAAACCTGACTTTGGTCCCTACCCTCGCAGGGGTTGTAAAAGAGAACTCAGTTTTGTGTCTCAGAATGAAATAAAATCAAATTATTGTTTCTGTCTCACATATGTGTTAGCGTGATATATGGTTCTTCCTTTTGCTTTTATCTCCATGTTTACATTATTATAAATTCTATATACTCACATAGTTTTGTTTAATTTTATTGTACATTGCTATAAAGCTAAAATTAGCCTTGAGCTTTTGTAATTGATACTTGTGGATTAAGTGAATATTTTTGAGGCTATAAACCCCGGGTGACATTCCCAACTATCTTGTCTTAGCCAGACAAGATCTGAAAATGCTTGAGTAAGGTTCTTTAGACCTTTTCCTCAACAAGAGTGTTATGCCAACCAAAGTAGCCAGATAGGGGTGACGGCGAGTTCAGGAAATATTGAGGGGTTTTATTGGGCTCGACTTGCATCATTCATCATCGGGATCCATTCCGCACAGCTTGGCTTTGGTTCCGTTGCATTTCGACGATTTCCATAATTTTGAGTAAATATGGGTCATATTTTAATTAAATTCACTAAGAAGGTCATAATGGGCATATTACTTGGAGAAACCTCTTAGTGCAATAGCTCATCGGAATCAGAAGGAAGAGCACTACAGGATAAGATGATGAGAAGTGACTTTCAGTGGCCAGAGAAGCCATAAGGATGGATAAATCAATTTTTAGAGGTAAAATGGTTAATTAATTAATTAAGTGATTTAATCAAGGAATAATAAAATGAAGTAAAAGTCACTTGGAGAGAAAAGGTCAACAACGAATTAGGGTTTCAGGAACCTATAAAGGAAGGGTAAAGCAACTTAATTCATCATTATGCAGATATCGACTTGTCATTGAAGAGAGAGGCGCGTCTCAGGAGAGAGAGCTCAGTGGATTCCAGGAAGAATACACCCAGTGGTTGATTTCAGTGTTGAGAGACACACCCTAGTCACCGAGAAGATCACACAGATCTTCCATCGGTCTTCAGCAGCAGTTACACAAGTTGCAGCAGCAAGGGCACACTTATTCAGAGTGAGGGCGTAGCTTCTGAAGAGGTTTAGTGAGTCGACTTGTCCCATCCAGGGAGAATCCAGAGATTCCCTTCCGACCTAGTTGAGAGGAAGGCAAGGTGCATCTATTGCCAGGTTTCGCGTCAGATTCTGACAGAGAAATCATCTGGGGCGCATTTTCCAGTTGTTAAGGGTGCGGCAGGTGGGGAGGACACATTTAGGGTTCCCAAGCGATCATCTAATCAGATCCTTCCAACCCATTTCACAGTACCTCAAGGCGCTCAGTTTGTGACCCTTATCAGCCGATTCCGAAGGGGGAATCACTAGGGCGCAGTTTTCCAGCAGTAGAGGGGGCGCATTTCCCCAGGGTGATCCATCTAGGGTCCAGACATACCAGCAAAGGGTCGATCAGTCACCAACACTGAGAGAGAGAGCAAGGCAAACTGTTTGGGACAATTTCTAGGAAAATCCAAGGGGTTTAGCCATCAGGGCGAACTTTCCAGACTTGCAGCAATTGTCGTAGCTTGCACTAGATCTTACACCTCATCCAATGATCCCGCAGTATTCTTCTAGTATCATGTATTATTATTTTAGTTTGCTTATTGTATTCCGTCTAAGATCCTTTTGTCATTGATCTAGTCGAGTGATTTACTTTATCCAGCCGCATTCGGCATTGTACTCAGCAGTGATATCATAATATATGATTTGCAGTCTTTTGTCTTATTTACTATCTGTATGCTCATTTATATGTTGTAAACAATTAATCATCTACACACACAGGTGAAAATCACCAAGCATGTAGAAACACTCAGCTGAAAGTTGAAACGCATCCAGAAACCCCCAGTGTATCAGATTAGCAGCATTCCCTAGACTAGCCGAATCAAGAACATTACACATTCTCCCAGGATTGGTAGTTTAACTAGCTAAGAATGGCAGATTCACTCACATCAGGTTTACTTGTGGTGACATTCCCACACAAGGATGTACTTGTGGAGGTGAATGGTCCAGGTGTGGTCTTCATTGAGACCCGAGGTGCTAGACACAGTTGTGTGGAGATGGATCATCAACATGGCGCATGAAGAAAATTTTCTATGACAGAAGAAATCCAAGTATGGATAATCTCTACCTAGTTGAGAGGGAGTGTTGAAGTTTTGCAACTTCAGGCAGTCATTCTCCATAAGAAAATACAAAGAAACCATTATAGAAGACCCTGGAATGCACTAGAAAGAAATAAATGACAAGAAGACCAAGTCGATCCATTGGATAAATTGTAAAGGAAACAAAAGAAATAAAATAAAGTTAAAAGACAAAAAATGACATGTCGCCCCTGCCAGTAAAATAAGGTGACTTGACTAGTATAAATAAAGGCAAGTTCATTTCATTATTACACATCTCATCAACTCTCCTCTTCTAGTGCGCATTGACCAGTTGCTTCGTGCCAGTTGCCAGTTACCAGTTGCTCTATCTTTGTCCAGTGATGCGCCATGCATGAGGATTCTTCCTCACACTAGGGCGCAACTTTCTATATGCTTGGATTCTTCATTTTTCTGGTGATGTATTTGTGAACTTGAATTAAATTTCTTCTAGAGAAAACTTTGTTAGGTTTTTCTCCCGAGTTCGGGTTTTCCCAGGATAAATCTTGTGTCTATTGTGCATGGCCATCTCTCTGTGATTCTGTTATTTCCGCTACAATCTTATTTCAATTGAAATTTTTGGTGTGTAATTATTCTATGATAACAGTGGGATTGAAATCTGTTTGAAATCATAAGGTAATAATTATCAGATCTAGAAATTAAAAAAATCAACAAATCTAGTTATCATAGTTGTCTTCAATTCATCCCAAATTTTAAAGGGTCTTATAGTTTCTACGTCATTCCATCATTGCTAGACCTTTAAAGTGTAGGACATTTATGGATAGTTTTTCCTCTTTAAGGATTTAACATAGTTGAAAATAAAAATCTACAAATTTAAGCTAGCCTTCCATGGTATATTCACTGCCTTTTTAATCAAATTTGTGAAAGGTTACATCATTGACATGCATTTAGGCTCTTAATTAGTGATAGTGTTCTTTCTTCTCCAAGTGTAGTTTGTGGAATATCAAGCTTGGCCATTTTGTCATAGAAGAGTGTTGGTTTGGGACATCTCTTGAAATTAAAATTCTATTGCTTTTAAAAATTGTGTTATTTTCTCATTTATATTTCACACTTGTTGGTCTTCTTAAGTGAAGTTTAATAGCTATTTCTTTATTATTCTTTCACTAATAGAGATTGGTCTACCTTCACCCAACAACCACAAATTCATATATAGAGAGAAGATAATCAAGCAATGAAACCTTCTAAAATCCAGGGATAATTGGGGATATATCAATCATATTGGGCACCTAAAGTGACTAGATAGTGTATGCCTGATAACAATCCTCTCATGCAAATGAAACTCACATTGTTAGCAACATTTGATAGTCATCACTATGTCATCACTATTCCTGGTACAGATGAAACCCATGAGGTCCCGGCTCACTAATCTATGGCTTCACCAAATCACATTCCAATCATCACATGTACATTACTAAAGAATCCTAAAAGTATAATGGGAAAGGTTGTCAACCACCAAACATGGTAACCCATTACAAGGCATTTTACCTTGGATTAAATTTTTCATATTCACATGCGCACACACATATTTCACATTGCTCCCATAGGGAGTTAATGTTAATCCAGTAGAAAACGAATCAATAATAAGAAATTTAATATCCATATGAAGTCATTACTAGTACAAGGCAATCCTTAGCAATTCCTAGGAAAAAACTAAGGGTCGTGATAATGCATTCTAAGATCAGCATGTATTTACATTTGAAGAAGTACAACACAATTATAAGCTATTCATATCTTGGAATTTAGTCCCTGCATACAAGGTGACTACCTCTCCAAACAATCTAGGACGAAATCTTCTTATGTAAGACCATAAGAACGAATGACTACTATAAATACTATAATGATCTTCTTATTCCATCAACTTTATTTCTTAAATATTCTTGTCCATTTATTGCAACCTTGAGGATTATTTGGCAGTTATGGGTAGCACCTACCAATGTTATCAAAACCGGACCAGTCATCTATAGATTTTATAAGGTCCTATGAGGCTGCCAAAACAGGTCTGTCCTTGACCTGGTTTTTGGCTCTAAGTTTTATCTTCAAGACTGTCCTTTGCTGTTGTTCTAGGACAGCAAACAGTCAAGTACTTTCTTCTCACAGTTTTGATGGTTAAGTGTCGGTTTGAAGTGCCCTTGCAAGTGTTTTATTATCCCAATGTTAGCACATGCAATATACTCAAAACAAATAACATTGCCTCCTAGATCTTTACAACTTTAAATGTTGATTTACACTTCTAAGCATGCATGAAATTGACACATATGTTTTTGGTCAACATGACCCTAGAAAAACCCCCCCATGGGGAAAACCAGTTTGGAGTAGATGTATATAGAAGGCCTCAAAGCAAAATGTACAACACGGAAAACATAAACAAGCGAACCTGTTACAATAGCAACCCTTCTCGGATGCCTTGGAGTTCCTTGAAGACCTCCTTGCTAGCCTCTTGAAGCAAGGCGCCCTTTTCCTTGGTGCACCCTTCTTCCTTAGCTTGCCTTTGACTATTTTCCTTGTTCCTTTGCTTTGACCTTGCCTTTGCTTGATCCTTGAACCTGGTATTTCCTTTGCATTTCCCTTGTAGAAGCTCCCTCCTCTCAAAAATGCCTCCCACAAATGATGGTGCGCCCCTCTATTCAAGTGCACCTCCTCCTCATGCAAAACTCCACAAGTAGCGCCCTCCTTCACCCTTGCGCCCTCTAAGCTCTAGAGTGTGCCTCTCCAAGGTGAATGAGCCTCCTCCATGAATGAGGAACCCTCCTCTACTAGATGTGTGCCCCCCTCACAAGATGCGCCTCTCCTCTAGCATATGCGCCCCTCCTCCACAGAATGTGCCCCTGCACAAGATGCATGGGTCCTCACTCACCTTTTCTCCCTCTACACCTCTAGAGTGAGCCTCTCTTAGATGAATAAGCCTCCCATAAGAAAGAGGAGCTCTCCTCCACTAGATGTGCGCCTCTCCTCTAGCATATGTGCCCCTCCTCCTCTAGAATGCACCCTCACAAAGATGATGGCCAAGCCTCCATGAAAGACCTCTCCATGCAAGCTCAACCCAAGCTAGGGCTCCTCCTCAAACCTCACCCTCATACGCCTTTTCCTCCTCAAGATATGCGCCCAAGAGCTCTCCTCCTCTTCTCCTCTTCTCTCAAGTGAAGAATGAATCTCATATTTGCCCTATTCCCTCCTTTAGCCTCTCTTTGGCCAAACCCTAAAAGATCAATGGCCTAGATCTAATCTAGACAAGTCTAATCAATGGGTGAGATCTAATCCAAAAATCTAATTTAGGAAACCCACTTTCCCTAGTTTGTTTTATGTCCTTTAATTCACCCACAAAGTGAATTAAATGACACTTTAATGACTTAAGTGACATATTTCACTTTTGACTTAAATCTCCTAAGTCAAAGTGAAATTAGAATCATAAAGTAAGGTAATGAGGGTAATAGTCTCCCCCTTTGTGTTTAGAGACTCACAAACACAAGGGGACCACTTTCCAATGTACCCAAATCTCAACATCATCGAACCGATTGACCCCAAAAAACAGAATCATACTGGAACCGGAAAAAAAAATGGACTAAAACACCAATCAACTAGAAAATACATAAAATATTCAAATTTTGATAAAAACATATCTATTCATGTGTATCCATATGAATCCAAACCATTATATACAAATATGCAAAGTTCTCATTTATATAGCAAGGGTGCATGTAACCAAAACAGCACCGAGTGTAGTATGATGAGAGTAGTCCATCTCAGTAGTCCATGGTGAGTGTAGTCCATGGGATCCTCATCACCAATATCACCCTATAAGCATTAAAATAAGATAGAAAAAGCTTAGCATGCCTAATCAGTGATTTTGCTTTAGAAAAGAGTACATTTTTACTAGGGTCATGACAGAGGATTTCAACAATCAACGCCACCAACATCGAGCTACATAAAAGGCTTGGTGTTCTTGATTAAATGTCAGTTCCATACACTCATTCATGACAGAATCCAATGGAAACGTTGCAATCCTACCAATCCTGAAATCCTAAAAGCTGTTAAGTCTGCTAAATTTTGGATGGGATCTAAAATTCTACTTTCTCCATATGAAATCCAATAAAGTTGGAACCACTCTCAAACATCCTGAAACAATTAATGATAATTTAAAAAATTAAGTAAAAGGATGAAAATGAAAGATAAAGGAGAATGTCACTTTTACTTACTAGGGTGGGTGAACTGCTGGGGGGGAACCTCTTTAAATAGCATTGGTAGGGCCCAAGGGTTAGGCATTGTGCTTGCAAGTAACTTAATTTATAGGTTCTTTTAAATTTAGGTTTTGGTGGACCATAGTTGTGTCGTACAACACCGTATTGAATCGGTTGTTTCAATGCTTTAAGGTTGATTTCGTACTAAACCAAAAATGGTCCAAAACCCTGAACTGGACTGGAATGGCCCTGAAACCGATTGAACCAGCCGATTTTCCCGGTTCTGGTCCGGTTCTAATGACACTGGCGCCTACTATACTTATGCAGCTATTATTCATCATCTTTTGGATTTTCTATTTTGTTATATTGTAATCTAACAATAAGGGCCAGTGGTATAAAGATATAGTTCACTCCCACTTCATTTTATTTTCGTTGCTATTATGTTGAGAGTTTATCAGTAAAAGATCATGGTCTATGTAGCATTTTGATTATTTCCACCAAGATTGCTAAGTACTAGCCTAGGTTTATTTAACTACGCTAGCACACGTCAAGGAAATGGAAAATCTACATATGAAAGGGGAAAAGTTTTCTTATGTTAATGAATCCTCTTACTTGCCAATGGGGTAAAACATTCCAATGCAATAAGGTTGCATCTTATGCCACATACCAAGCCATCTTGTCAAATGGGAGACATCAATAAGGGTGTCATGTGCTATGCCCATAAGGCATTGACACTCCATGGGAGGCTTGGTTGGCCATATAGTATTTCCCTTAAGGCAAGACTATACACTATGCAAATAGTAGTGGACTTGATCATGGCATACTCTCAATGCTAAAGGATGCTTGCATACATGCTAGTCTATAAAAACAAATTCTTGTTGTTATGCATTCCAAGTACTAGGAGGTGATCACTAACTTATCATTTTTTACCATTTGGAGAAATTGATCTTAGATCTCGAGATAAATCATTTGCTTTCATTTCGAGTTGAATTTTTTCTTTTTGAGAAATATGTCTTACATTCAAAGAAAACATATTTACAAACAGCAAACCAAAAAGTGATAATTAACACAAAATATGAAAGTCGAATATACAGTTTTGTTGACAACTATAATAAAATAATCGCATGCTACTTGTAATTGTCCATGTAAGCTTATAGAAGTGTTATTTGTATCAAGAAAAGAGAACACAAACCCGTGAGAAATACTTCAAAAGATAGGTCAAAATAATGTCCATTTTCCACTTGGGTTCTGTCAATGCCTGCAAAGCATAACAACTATAAATATGCTTTTCCAAGAATCAATTAAAAAACATTTGGATGTTTAGCACATATACATCAAAATGTAACACCAGCATGCCAAACAGGTGGATAAATCTACAATAAGATCATTTCATAGTTCGATATACAATCATCACCAATTACCCATTAGATCTCTATTATCAGTGGCACTATCTTCACTTCAGAAAACATCATAAGTATTGTTTGCAACAGATAAGTTGACATGTGACATTGTCCATGACAACCCCATGATTGTAGAAGTCAGTTACTTATAACTCATTATAAGTGATTGTTCATGAAACACTAATTAGCTTGGTTCTTATATGCCACTGATTTGAAAAAGGGTGAAAAACTAATTTAGCTCACAAACAACAACCTACCATATGTGTATCTAATCCAAAAAAGGCAACAATATAATCTCTTGCAACATCTAAACAACTTCACAACTAATCCAATTACTATCAAGCAAACAATGCAGCCAAATTTGTGAAAGATGTATCCTCAATTCATATTAATGGAGCATACTACCAACTTCAAGTCTAAGAGGAATAAGAATTGATACGAATTAATTGATGTTTTCTATATTCACATATATTCCATTAGCATTAATAATAATAATCGATACATACGATACATAAAATTGAATTACCATTGTGTTTTTTTCTCCTAATATAACAGTCTAAAAGAAATTATACGAGTTGAAAGTACTTCCAAATGCAACCTTGAACTGTTTTGAGATTTGGACCCCTTGGAAAGTGGTCCCCTTAAGTTTATTAGGTGTCTAACTCAAGGGGGGAAATATTTGAACCTCACCACTTTACTTTATGCTATAAATTCAAAGTGACTTCATTGCTTAAGTCACAAAGTGACTTTAGTAACATAAAGTAACTTAGGGCTTGGATAAAGGGAGGTTAATCTTTCAATATATCTTGGTTAGCCTAGATCTAATCTTGGCCCTTGACTCCTAGGTTAGCCTAAGGAAATTGGCTAAAGGAGAGGAGAAGGAGGAAAAGGTTTGTTCACTTGAGAGGTGGTGAAGTCAAAGAGAGACTGTTTTGGAGGCTGCCCAGAAGGAGGTGCAAGGAAGCTTGAGGTGCATCCACTAGGAGGAGAGCATGTACTTTATGAAGCATGAGAGTGAGGCATTTCCTTCCAGAGAGGAAGGGCACATATAGCTAAACAAATGAGGCGCACTTGTGTGAAAGCAAGGCAAAGCAAAATAGGAGGGCGCACCTAGTTTGGGCGCAAGCTTCAAGGAAAACAGGAAAACCAAGGAAAGGGGCTAACTCAAGAAGAGGCTGGAAATCCCAAGGAGGGCACAAGTCTCAAGGGAACTCTAAAGCCAAGCTCAAAAGGTTGGCTATTGTGTCCCCGGTTCCTATTATTGGCCATTTCCTTGTTGTTTTGGCAGATCTCATGGCCATTTTTCATTCTAGACTGGTTTTCCCTAGGGGGGGTGTTTACCAGGGTCATGTTGACCAAAAACAGCATGAGTTCATTTGTCATGTACGCTTAGTATTTTCAGCCTTCTTGTTGTTAAAGATCCTAGAGGAGTATTTTTTGTTTTAATGCATGTTGAAAGGCTAACGGTGGACGGCAAACTATCACTTGAATTTAACCCTTCCTTAAAGAGGCATTAAAGAGCATAAATCAAGCTTCAGGGCAGATTCAGTGGGCAGAAAAATCAGAACTGGTGGCTGTACTAAAACAGCAAGAAAACAGTCCCTGAAATACCTTGAAAACTGTACTTAACAAGGGTCAAGTTAGACCTGGGCAGGCAATACTTATCAACCTCAGAATTCTTCTATGGACATCACAGCGCCTAGCTTTGGCACTAGATGAAGATAAGATAATTTACGTTAATGTCGAGAAGAATGAGAAAATAGTGGAGTCAAGAAAAACAGTCACAGAAATACCTTGAAAACTGTATTGCCCAACAAGAGGTCAGAATACAGACCTGTTGGGCAGCCTTATCAACCTCAAAATTCTTCATGGACATCACAACCCCTTATATGCTTTGGCACTAGATAAGATAAGATAATTTCGTTAATGTGTGAGAGAAGAATGAAAATAGTAGGTCAATGGGAATCAAATGTACAATCCAGTAGGGACAAACTATCTAAGTTTCATGCCATCTCCTAGAAGTAAAAGAAATCAAATCAAACAAACTACTAAGTAAGAGAAATAGCCAAAAGCATACTGTCTACACAAAAGGACTACACATCAATGGGTATGGCAGAGGCGAGAGAAATGGGAGGAATAGTGTCCCAGAAACCCACGTCAAAGAAGGTGGCGTGGGGAGGGAAGATAAGGGTGTTAAAATTTTTGTGTGACAATAAAAAGTTTAACTTCAGAAAATGGCACAATTCTACACCCAAAAATGTTTCAGCCATAAGCTCAATCTCATTTCTCTGGAAACTCTATTCAAACTTCCAGATCTGAAACAGCAAATCATCAAAGGCAACATATAGAGTGTAGATACTCCAAATACATAATTGTTAGACCCTTCAGCGTCCTTCAGGGCAAGCTCTGAACCTCAAATCAGATCTGAAAATTACATTGGTGATCGGCAGCGAAACCAGCATTAAAATATATCTGAAAGTACACATTAAGCATGCTAAATCAGCGTAGCATTCAACCCACCTGTTTATTATATCAACATAATAAATGAACAACAAATAATAGATCTACAACACAATTTGGGGCAGCAAACCCATCTCTTTCTAATATATATTTCACATGAAAGATGATCACAAAACAAAAGACCAGCCAATCCCAAGTTGGGAATGTAAAACCCTTACAGATTATCCCAAGCAATGCTTCTCACAAGTATAGCAAACCCTAGCTAGGGCACCACATGCTAATCACAATCAAAACCTAGCTTCACTTCATACTCCAAAAATTACATCAACCCAAAAAAAAATATCACGCAAGAAGTTACATTCTAAGTCACACGGTTCAGGTTCAAGTTTGGGTTCTGCAACAATTTGGTGCAATTCGAATTTGAATTTCCGATGAAGTCCAGATGAGGTTCAACATTAGCTTCATCTATATACATTTTCAATATATGTGTCAAACCAAGTCCTGTGAGAGCTGGAGACCACACTAATGGAGGGACCACGGAAATATGGAGTGTCTGACCTGGAACATGTCGACCTCAGAAATAGGACATAGAGGACATGTTTTATATATATATATTCAAAATAACTATATATATTTAAATTTACAAATTACTAATACAAAAATGAAACATAGACAAAAGATCTATTTTTTTTAAATAGAACATTTACAAAACACTTGGAATTCCTTCAAATCCCAGTTTCAACTACCTGCAGATGAGAGACCATGAGCTCTTTCTGTACCAAACTGTTGGGGCCGAGAATGAGCCTTAGATTTTCAATAATCTCAGGGAACTTGGGCGTTTTTATATATACATAAAAAATATATATTTTGATGCATATATATATAAAACATGCAGAATGTTGAATCAATTGCAAAAAACATGAAAACATAGATATAAGATCACTTAACTAATTGATTAGTAATGATCATTAAAACATCAACCATTTAGTACACATATAACATCAATCATAAACCATTTAGTACACATATTACATCAATCATAAACATTTGTCATCAATAGATTGTAACATACTAACAGACAACATCAACCAAAAAATGAAATAGACTCTAGAGCACCATATTCATTACCAAAGAGTTGTAATATTCAATCAATAGTTCAAATTTCAAACTTCAAAGGTAAACTGTCATATAATGTTCAAAACTTCATTATTTACAAAATAAGCTATAATAAAGAGTCAAGAGTCGTAACTATGGAACTACTAACCATATTGTTATGCTCAAAACTTAACATTTTGCAAATTGAGCTCATTAGGTATATACCAAGTGTGTGACCTCAGAATTACTGATCAAGAAATTTTAAACCATATGAACCCAAGAATTTCAAACTGCAGAATCAAACTTGGAAATCATCCATCAACATAAGAAAGTAACAATGCCAAAGCGTTGTTATGTGACCATGCTCAAACCAGATATCTCAACAGATTTAGATGCATTATATATAAGGCCCGGTTAAGTGTCTAATGTTTCAAATAGAGTTGTTGTGTGTGGATAAAATTAACAGATTTAAACACCAAAGTATGAACAAGTCCTTACTTCTGGATTACACCAGCATCATTGTGAATTTATTTATGCATCTGTTGATAAATCCAGATCAGGATTTTAGTGAAGTTTTACGATTTAACCATGACTCTTCAGGCCAATACAAGAAATCGCTGAAATTTAGACTCTATTCTTCTTAGAAATCTTTCATCGTGTATCATTAAGCATGTTGAAAAAACTTGTTGCAAGTATAAACCAATCAAAGAATGCTTCCAACATAATGTGTGGAGATGCCAAGAAACTGCCCAGAGACTACTGTAATGGAATGCCACAGTCTTAATCCTCAAGCAACATGATTTGAAATCAGCACAGTTTGCTTAAGAATATCTCAGATTTACTAAAAGACCATGATGTATCAAGTTCATTAGTGTTAATATTATGGTAGCTTCGGGAGGTATGAACCTCTATTGTGACCTATGACGAAATTAGAATATTCCGGAAGGAAGCAAAGAAGTAAAGGAAACCCTAAACGAGATGTCGGCTGCAGAAATATATTTAATATAAATTAATTAGTACCCAGAAGGAGAAGTCGGCCCCAGTAAGCCTGCCAGATTACTATAAATACAGGGTGGCAGTTTCTCATTATACACATTCTCAGAATTGCAGAGAGCAGTTTCTGCGCACTGCTGTTGGCAGTTTTGTGCGCAAGTTTCTAGGGAAGGTGTTGCGTCAGTTTCTGGGTGGGACTATCTGATCACCTTGGTTTCTATTCTTGCTTGGTGCATTAGCCTTGCTTGGCTATTGATTGCTACCAGTATTCTTCTCTGTCAAGGTCAAGGTGCTCGAAGGGTGGCTTGAGCTTATGGTTGGGTGACAAGGGTATTGTCAATGTTAAAACGAGCACAATCTTTCATATTCTAACAGGTTATGGGCCCACACCTCCTTCATTCAGTCTAAAAGCTGGAAGAAAGCATAGTCGTTGGGATATTGAGCTCGTTGAGGAACTGTTGCTAGAGTTACTAGCAGCTTCTAAAGACACTGCCGCTAGGGTTACTAGCAAAAGCAGTTGCAGAAACCCTAATCTCAGATCCGGCACCTTGTGATGGAGCATCTCGCTCAAGGAGAAGATATTCAAATGCACCCTAGTTCAGCACACCTTTTGGCTATCTCAGAAGACAGAAACGACGAAGTTGAAGTTTTGGATCAAGGCATGACAAGTTACCAGTCAACCGAAGACATGAGTGAAACGATCAGTCTTTTACACTACTTAGCACTTACCAGAACGATTGAAGATGACATGTGGATAATCGATAGTGGAGCTTCTAGGCACATGACGAGAGATCAACCCAGACTCTCAAATCTAAATGAGAAGAAGACCTCGTACAAGGTAGAGCTTGGAGACAAAACCACTTACCCCGTGGAAGGATTTGGACAAGCCTCCATCAAAATGAAAACAGGTAACTATGTTCAGTTAAGCAATGTTTTATATGTACCTAGTTTAGAAAAGAATCTTGTATCGATATCTTGCCTAGAAGACCAAGGAAACAGAATAGCTTTCCTGGATGGAAAAGTGTTATCTTGACATAAAGACTCCAGCATAGAGAATGCTAGGGTTATTGGAAGTCGTCAAGGAAATCTATACAGACTACTAGAACAAAATGAAGAAGCTCTCGTACATAACGAAGTCAACCCTAATGAGCTTTGGCATAGAAGGTATGCTCACATCAACTATCAAGCATTACCTTTTCTCAGAAAAATGGCTGAAGGAATACCAGAATTGAAATCTACACATGAAGGAATTTGCAAGGGATGTGCCCTTGGGAAGAATATCAAGAAACCATTCCCAAGCAGCAACAACAGATCTAAGGAGATTCTAGATCTAATACACTCAGATGTTTGCGGTCCGATGCCAGTGAAATCTCTAGGAGGATCTTCTTACTACGTAATCTTCATAGACGACTATTCAAGAAAGACTTGATTATATCTACTCAAGACAAAAGACGAAGTATTCAACAAGTTTCAAGAGTTCAAAGGAGAAATAGAAAATCTCACGAAGAAGAAGATCAAGACGCTAAGAACTAATAATGGTGGAGAATACACATCAAAGGAAATCGTTGCATTCTGCAAATCGACAAGGATTAGGAGGGAGTTGATTGTTCCTCATAATCCTCAACAAAATGGTGTAGCAGAAAGAAACAACAGATCTATCGAAGAAACCGTAAAAGCCTTACTAAATGATCAAGGTCTATCCATGTTCTTATGGGGAGAAGCAGCAATGACAGCAATATATGTGCAGAACAAAAGTCCTCATCGTATATTGAAGGACATGACACCAAAAGAAGTTTTCTCAGGTAAGAAACGTAATGTGGAAAATCTAAGAATATTTCGATGTCCTGTTTACTCTCACATTCCCAAGGACAAGAGGAATAAACTAGAACCTTCAGGTAAGAAAGGGATATTCGTGGGATACAGTGATTCATCCAAAGCTTATAGAATATATATTCCAGAACAACACAAGATCGAAGTCAGCAGAGACGTAAAATTCAATGAGAAGATGGCCTTCAAGAAATCCATAGAAGAAAATATAGAAGAAGAAGAGATTGAAGAACTTAACGAAGAAAGCACAGAAAACGTAAATCATGAAAAGGAACTGCCTGATCATCCTATGGAGCCATGTGAAAACATTGATTCAGATATCGTACCCAAGACCAAGAAAAGACCATCTTGGCTTGAAGCTACCTTACAAGACGCAGAAAGACTCAAGGTTCCAGAAGAAACATTCAAAAAGACCTAAAAGATTCTCAAGTTATGTAGCATACATGACGAAGCTTCTAGATGAAGAACCTACCACATTTGAAGAAGCAATTCAAAAGGAACAATGGAAAGAAGCTATGACAGAAGAGCATCAATCCATTCTGAAAAATTAGGTATGGGAAATCGTACCAACACCTAAAGAAAAATCGGTGGTAACCTCAAAATGAATGTACAAGATCAAGCATGCAGTAGACGGAAGCGTGGATAAATACAAGGCAAGATTCGTAGCTAGAGGGTTCTCCCAGAAGGAGGGAGAAGATTATGACGAAACCTTTGCTCAGGTGGCTAGATATACTTCCATCAGAGCTATCATATCTCTTGTCGCTTCCATGAGATGGAACTTACATCAAATGGATGTAAAGACAGCTTTCCTCAATGGAGCTATTGAAGAAGTAGTATATATTGAACAACCTCAAGGGTTTGAGGTACATTCCAGAGACACTCACGTTTGCAAATTGAAGAAAGCTCTATATGGACTCAAGCAAGCTCCAAGGGCTTGGTATGCTAGAATGGATGGACTCAAGCAAGCCCAAGGGCTTGGTATGCTGAATGATTAGCTATCTAACGAGACCTTGGTTTCTCCAAGAGTCATGCAGATCCAAACCTTTACTATAAAGTCGTAGACCATGCACCTGTAATCCTACTACTATATGTTGACGATCTTATTCCATAACAGGTGAAGAGTCTCTCATTATCCAGTGCAAGAAGGAATTAGCTTCTGAATTTGATATGAAAGATCTAGGTCTCATGCACTGTTACTTTTTGGGACTAGAAGTATGGCAGAAGCATGGTGAAGTATTCCTTTGGACAAGGAAAGTACGCAATAAAGATCTTCAGAAATTTGGAATGATGGATTGTAAGTCCATGGACACCCTATGAATGCGGATATAAGAAAAAGTGAAAGTCCAGATTCTGATACAGTGGATCCATCTCTATATCGACAACTAATTAGATGGATGTATTTTGCAACACTCGACCAGAGATTTGCTTTGTCGTAAATACACTAAGCCAATTCCAGGTGGAACTAAGACATGAGCATTGGATAGATGCAGCACAAAATGTATTAAGATATATTCGTGGACAATAAACTATGGTTTGAGATATACCGCATCCATGATATACAGCGCTTCATGGATTCACAGACTCTGATTGGGCAGGAAGTAGAAGACAAAAAGAGCACTTGAGGTATGTGTTTCAGTTTGGGCCCTGCTATGATATCATGGGCAGGAAACAAAAGTTTGTCGCACTCCAGCACAGCAGAAGCAGAATATATGGCAGCATGTGAAGCATGCACAGAAGCAATATGGTTAAGGAAGCATCTCTGATTTATTTGATTAGATTCTAGAATCGAATGATAATATATTGTGATAATCAAAGTTGTATAAGATTATCAGAACAGCCCGTATTTCATGAAAGGTCGAAACACATTGAGATCAAATACTACTTTATTCGGAGATAAAGTCCAGGAAGGAGAGGTAAAGCTTGAGTATATCCCCACTGACGAGCAGACAGCAGACATTCTATCAAAACCTCTATCCAGAATAAAGTTTGCATATCTCCGAGAGAAGATGGGGATCGTGGAAATAACTCCCTTTAGCTTCGAAAGGGAAGACTCTCCAGGTTAGGAGGGCATCAAAATATTATTGAAAATATTGCTGAAAATATTATTGAAACATTTTATCTTTAGATTGAAAAATAGCCCAGATTGACAGATTCATTCATGTTCGAAAAGTGCATTGAGATTTATGACGGACAACAATTTATCAGGGTTGGGTGATGGAAATTTATCCAGATTGCTGATGTATCATAGACAGCGACTCTCCCCATTGTGGTTAATATGGGAAATGGTCCAGATTGCTGATGTATCATAGACAACGACTGCATTGTGGTTAACATGGGAGGGTCTAGGGCAGTCTTTTCTCTCTCTTTGAGGTTACCAAGAAGACTGGCCCTCAAGCCTCTGTGAACAGCGATTTCACAGGTTGTCATAAGGAATGGTCTGTTTTGGAGGTTGATGCAGGACAGTCTTTTCCCTCTTTGTGGTTAACAGAGGAAATGTCCGGACAGTCATTCCTTAGGGTTTATAATATTCTCCAAGGTGCACCTTGATTAGTGTAGGAGGAATGGCCTAAGGTGAGGAATGGTCCAGGCTCAGCAACTAGTAATGGTGCATTCCTTAGGGTTTATACATTCTCTCCAGGGCAATTTGATTAGTGTAAGAAGAATGGCCCAGGGGAAATGGTCCAGGTTCAGGAAGACAGGACAGTTATTCTTCCTGTTTGAGAAGAATAGTCCAGATATTCAATTGTTCTACTCTGAGGACAGATATTCTTCCATATCTCACAGACGGGGAAAGAAAAGATTGGCCCAGATGATTCAGTTTATAAGCCATAACATTGTTTCTGCAAGCTACTAGATGATTGTTATGAAAACTGCATGACAGTAGATGCATACTACTGTGGTGGATTTGTTCCACTATTTGTGACTATGTGTCACGGTTTGAGTAAGTTGTGTACTACCATGGATAAAACATAGGTGTGTTCTGTATCAATTGATATTGTACCAAAGCTGTCATAGGAGATTATCCAGTTGGATAATAATGACAGTGCTCGTGATACTACTAGTTGAATGGTCTAAGCTCTGTGCTCAAGACCATACCTCCTTCTAGCTAGGGAGGGAGTATTGAATATTATGGTAGCTTCTGAGAGGTATGAGCCTCTATTGCGGACTCCATGACGATTAGAATATTCTAACAGCAAAGAAGTAAAGGAAACCCTAGGATCTATTTGGCTGCAGAAATATATTTAATATGAATTAATTAGGTACCCAGAAGGAGAAGTCGGCCCCAGTAAGCCTACCAGATTACTATAAATACAGGGCCAGTTTCTCATTATACACATTCTAGAATTGTGTACAGAGAAGTTTCTTGTGCACGGTAAAGTTGGCACCTTATGCAAGTTTCTGGTGAAGGTGTTGCACCAGTTTTGGATGGGACTATCTGATCAGCTGGTTTCTATGTTGCTTGGTGCATTAGCCCTAGAGCCACATGATTGCTACCAATATTATTTTCTCTGTCAAGGTCAAGGTGCTCGAGGGTGGCTTCTGGCCTATGGTTAAAGGACAAGGGTATTGTCAATGGTAAAACGAGCACAATCTTTCATATTCTAACAGCAGTGTTGAATCTTGTTTGGAGCTGACAAATTTATGTCAAACCATAGCAGACCTTCATTTCAAATAGAATTAGAAGTCAAGTTGTGTTTAGTGGATTAGACCTTCAAATCTGTAATATCTCTTTATTTTCAATCCTCAGAGAACTTAAAGATGCATCCATCAAGGAATGACATTCGAAATTAAATTGTTTTCAGTGTTGTTAATGCAGTGAACAGTGGTTAAAGAAGTCATAGCATTTACTGCCCATTAAGTGTGTTTCAAAGCATATTCTAGGATTTGTTACATGAGTGCACCTTCATTTTTCATTAAGCATTCAAACAATCCAGAGATGTATCACTTGCAATGTGAGATTTAAGCATTCATTCCAACTTCAACTGATCAATTTTCCAGCAAGCATTAGTGATCTAGTATATAGTATCAAGTACTAAGCTCTAAGTTTTCCTCTTGCCACAAGAAACTTCTAGTTTCTTCCTCTTGTGATTTTTGAAGAAAAGGAGTAGGAGTAGATGGAAATGTTCGTGGAACACCTAACCAAGAATCGAATGGCCCCCACATGACAATGGATGCTATGAATATGAAGGCAAAATTGATGCATTTTGAACATTGCTAATGGATGGGGTGGCATGTCTTCTCCCGAGAATATGATCACCATCATATTAACCCAAAAGTTCCGCTTCCAAGAATGGTTATGAGAATTTGCTTTTAGGAGCTAAGGAAGGAGCTTTTTTCCCTTAGGAAGCACGCCCAGATCGTATGAAGCCCCTCATGTTCTAGTTCTCAGAGCACTGAAAGTGAAAAAATAGCAATGAAAAATGTTTTTAGAGTCGAACAGCTACTATAAATCTAGGGTACGTGTTATGTTTTAGGACATGTGCCAAACACATGTCCTAGCATCTCAGTGTCCAACATGTAGGATACAGACACGGCACCCCTAGGGGGCCGTGTTCTGTTACTTAGATTTTAAAATGAAATATAACATAAATAGTAAAAGTTAACATCAATAAACATAAAAAATGTTATGATGCACATCGGAACTACAAGGATAAATCACAAGCTTGAGTATTGAAACAAGGTTTATAAGGAATGAGGAAAAGAAATGAGGAGTCAGTCGATGCCCATGAGGTTCAACGAACCTAAACAAACATCAAAAAAAATTCTAGGTTCACAAAATTTTCAACCTCAAGGTTGAAGCTTGGTGAACCTTGTGACATAGCTTACATTCTCTCTAGGTCCACAAAATAGGTAAAACCCTAACCCTAGACTAGGTCTTTAACCCACTCTAGGATAACTAAGGAGATGATGTCTCACTGAGGCCCTCAAGCTGCGCACATGGAGCCCCAAGCGCATGGAGTACCGGGAGACAGATGACTAACATCGTCCACTTGCACAGACAAATCCCTGCCTCACAACCATAGATATGAGATTCATCATGATGGTATCCACCAAACCACCTTGCTTCCAAAAGACATTGGGCCTTTCTCCGTGAGGTACAAGTCAAGTATCATAGTGAGTGTCATTTCAATATTAAGGCATTTGAGTATGTTGCATTTAAAGTTTCTTTGATTATAGAATCCATGGAAGCTGCTCTTGGCCCTGCTTTCACTCGTGGTTGACATTGCACCCTAGTAAGTGGTCACCCTTAGGGATGGACTTGTTACTAGGAGGTCTCCTTGATGAGCCATCATGCCTTTCCCAATCATATTTACCATTTTTCATCACTTCACCCTTTGTTTTGTCTCCTTATCTTTTGGCATTTTCTGTTTATTAACCCAAGAAGGAATTGTACTCTATTTCATGGAAAGAAGGGGTTGAAGGCCCGTAGGCTTCAGAATAAAAAGATAAAAGCAAATCATGAACCTTCTAGATGATAGATCTACCGAGGACAATGAAATGTCTCATAAGAAACAGATGAGACACGTGAAAATAAATAACATAAAAACGCCAAACCAAGGTAGAGCTTGTGTGGGGAATGTTTTTCATGTTTAAGTAGAAGTCCCACACATTGTCTTCAACTTGGGGGAAGCATAATGCACTGTAGAGTCAAGGTGGCAATGTTTTTTTCATGCTTAAGTAGAAGCCCCCACCTTGGCTTCAACCTAAAACATCTTAAAGGAACAAACAGGAAATAAATGGTTTTGGAAAAAAGGATGCATTGAAAACGTAGGTGCAACATACCCTCTCCAGAGGCACCCATAAATGAGACAATATTAGAAAACCTGTATGTCATGAACCCTATGTCTAAATGTTTTAAATCCCCCATTCAATTTTAATCTTCCCACTGACTTAGAGAGTTTCACTTTAGGATACAATTTCTTTTGACATAAAGAATGATTTTCACCTAATAGGTCACTTTATCAACCCTCCCATACCTAAACATGGCAAATTGCATAGGTTCTGGATAACCTGCTTAATTTGATGAGAAGTTTTGATACATGCTTGAATGGCTTCATATTAAATGTGATTTTTATCAGTATGATGCTTCTGACATGAGGATTCTTTTGGAGGGCAATATCCATTGTCTCTTGGCAGGACCTTGCTTGGTGGATAGTTTTGGAGGAACAAGCCTTAGCTTGGGCTTCCTGGGGCATGAATCCCACATGTTGCATACCATGGCCCACACATTGGACGATGATGATAGCTTGGAGGCTTGAGACACCTTAGAGGACCTATCCTAGCCCTTCATCACTCCAACCCATTTGCCTTTGGAGGACAGAGTGCTACATCTTGGGGCTTGACTTTTTGTTGGGGCTAGGGTTTTGATGGTGGCGGTATTGACAATTGACACTTGACACTTTTTGAAGAGGAGAAGCCTTATATCGATGGATAATACCCTAGCGCGTGAGAAGGAGGCCCTAGAGGGCCCACCCACTCCTCCTCCTCTGGCCAACGATTTGCTAAAGGACCTTGACGGCCACTCAGAAGGGGATTGACATCTTGCTTTTAGGTTTCTTTATGTGCATTTTTAAAATTAAATTTGAATTTATTTTTAGAAGAGGGCAAAATAATGGGAGAATGGTTCCCTTTATTTTGTGGTTTACCCTAATTTATGTGGATAAACACTTTTTAGAGATTTTGTATAAAAAAGGATCAAATTAATTTCATTTGAACATAAGCCTCTATGTGAGAAAGATTCACAAGTCATAAATTTTCTCCCTACTTGGGAAATTTTGATTATCTCTCTCTTGTGCAACTATTTTATGGTGTTTTCTCTTGGAATATAGTGGAGCTAAGGTGGTGCACACCCCTTGGATGGTTTTTCTCTTGCTTATGGATGGATATTGATTGGTAACTAGGGTTTGATCTTTTTGGAATTGTGTAGAAATTTTGGCATTTTATTTAGTGTTTTCTTCTAGTTTCAAGAAAGACCTTGTCTCAAACCCTTGGAGTAGTATAATAGCATACACCCTCCACCAAGGTTCATGTTATCTACTAGTTGATAAGCCATTTTTACAAGGTTACTGGGAGGAGTAAAAGGATTAGACCTCACCCTAGCTTTACCTTTGCTAGTTTTTGATGCTCCTAGGGAGCAGAAGAACCCATACACCCCCATGAGCATTGTAGATCTAACTTTGCATTCAAGACTCCATTTACCCAATAGATATAAAGCACTAATCTGAAAATTGCATTGAGAAATAAATTACCGTACTGAAATACGCGGATTTTGCCAGATATTCAAATTGTTTAAAGTGGAATCAATTGTTTTACTTAATAACTTGTTTGAGCCACTAGGGCGTTTTGATTGGACAAGAAGATCTTATTGTTGTTATAATCCTTTATGCTACAGCCAGGGCTGCAGCAAACTCATTCAACTTCTTTCTCTTACTCACTTTTCAACGGTCAAAAATTCCTAAAAAGCTGCCCTAATAACCTACTAACCCTAGCACATATTTTGAGTGGTTTATTAGTGATTTTAGGTGGTTGAATTCTTCTGCTGTATCAACATATTTTGTTATAGCCATAAGGCTGCCATAATATCTCTTCAATAACTTTTCTTAAACAGCCTTACTTTGTCATTAAGTCTAGCCTTATCTTGCTTGAGTTAATTAGTCATTGCTAGTCAATCTCTTTGCATCTTTACTTTTGACTTTCGAGTGACATTATCTAGCAGCTTCTATTATCATTTACTTGTTGATTTGTATAATTGTTTACTGCTTCTATATAGGACAACAAGCAAGCCACTTGCTTGTCCATTGGGATATTGTGCTTGTATACTTGTCTTTCTCTTGTCTCGCGTATAACTCATCTTCAGTAACTCAAGCATTTGGAAACCATTGACCATCACCAACACTTGTTTCCAATCCATCTTCCACTTCTTACTTTGAACTATAGGGGCATCACCTTCCATTATTCCACTTTCGATCTCATTTACCCTAGGGTCACCTAAGATTCCTCCTTTGTGTAGGATTTATCCTTCACTAAAATGAGGGGAGGGTTTATTTGAGGTGACATTGGGTAGGTATTTCCATAGTTCTCGCCATCTTGTGGATTGAATCAGGCTTTTCCTAAACTCCAATTTGTGTGTGATAATTTGTTACCCCCTTACTTCTAGGGGTAACTAGAGGAGAGATTTTTTTTCCGCGATCCATATTTCAAATAGCAAATCTAATGATGTCATTCCAGACTCTCCATAGACAGTAGCCCATAGATGCCTCTGATCCATGCTCAACTAAGCCCACTCATATGATACGGTATTTATTATTAATTCTCAAGTACATCATCCCTCGATACTTCATATCGAAAGTGATAATGTTAATACTTTATGAATGAGAAAATGGTGATCATGATTTTAATTAGATAATGAATCATGATGTCTAGAGAGTTATGTTTTTTGCTTTGTCTCACCTTGGTGGTTATTATTGTTAGATTTTCTTAAATTCTCAGAGCAATAGATTTTACCAAAAGTATTCTTTGATCTTCTTCTTTAACATTCAAACAACCATACTAAAAAATAGGATCTAGAAGCGATAGGAAAGCATAAGAACATTTGGCAAGATTTATCCTAGAAACCCCAACTTGGGGAAACCCAAACCAACTTTCCTTCGAGAGAATATTTATGATAACACAATACAACATGAACAAGCTCCATTCACAAGAGCAAAACCAACAATGAAGAAAACCCGATAACAAGTACTTATCTTCTTCTTTTCAAACCCTAAACAGGGTAGACAATTGGAGAAAAACTCGAATATGATGTAGCCACTCTCGAGAGAGTTTTAGAGTACTCGGCCTGTTCTTGTGAACTTCCTAATATAGAAACCCTAGAAACTACAATAGCTATGTTTTCTTCCTTGCCTCTTACTTGCGCCTTCTTTTCTTGCGTGAGAGAGCTGTGGGAGTGTGTGTCAAATGGCAAGGCGACTCCCTTTATTTATAGTCTTGCTCGTTAATAACGGAAGCAGAGTACATTGCCGCGATGTTCGCTTAGTCGCTGGGTTATATGGCTTCGAAGTTGTCGATGTGCCTATTTGACTTGGAGATATAGGAGCAACCGTATGATTCTATGTGACAACCAAAGTCGCGATAAAGATGACAGAGAATCATGTGTTCTATGATAGGTTGAAGCACATAGATATTTTTTATCATTACATCTGTGACATGGTTTAGAGAGGAGCCTTAAATATTCAAGACATTAGCACGGATGAACAAGTAGCTGACATGTTGACTAAGCCTCATGTAAAGTTTGAACACTCTCAAGATAAGCTTGGTATAGTCAAAAAAGACCTTCCTTGAAAGGGGGAGAAATTATGAGATGAGATGAGACTAGTACAGTACTAGTCTCATCTCAACATCATGCTTTACGTCTAAAGCAAGATGAGTCATTGCTTGGACTGATGTTAGACGAAAGCATGACGCTATGTGTTCCTTGCTTCTCACCCATTTGTTAGATCGAAGCAAGATGAGTCATTGCTTCAATTCAGCCGTTAGACGAAGCATGACGTCAGATTCCTTTGTTTCACTCTAGTCAGTAGACGAAGCAAGATGATTCTTCGCTTCCGACCTCGCGATAGATAAAGCGAGATGTTGATGTGATCCCTTCCAACGCCCAAACTGCCCACCCGTCCAACCGATTCTCGCTCAATTCTAATTACAGACGAAATGAAGATTATGATATTCCCCGTTTCCACCTAGTTGTTAGATGTAAAGCAAGCATGTGATCAATATTGAGCTACCAGCCTTTACCGAAATGCGGACATTGGAGCCGCCAGCAGTAGTACCCACCTAGTGCTATGATGAGGTATCATTTTTATCGATACATATTTGATGCAGATGATGATAGCATTCTTTCGAGAATGATGATGTTGCCGATGAAGAAAACTTCTGGCGACCTCGTAAATATGCTAGCCAATGTTTCAAGATGATATTGACGCATCTTCTCCCCGATGCCACCGTGATGATGCACTCTCTCAGCTTAATGGCCGATGAAGAATACCTTCTTGCTAAGGAGTGTTGAAATAATGTAATCCACGGCTACATTCTTATTAGTATTGTTATTTGATATTAGATTAACTCTTACAGATTAATCATGTCGGTATCATTAGGACCAAATCCCTTTATGATTGGTCATTACCTGACAATTATAATGGGCAGTAATAAGAAGCCTGGACCCGCCAGCTTATATTGAGACCTGCACTAATTTAAAGGTGGGCTTAATACCTAATTCCAGAGTGAGAGAGGTCGGGTTCAAACAAGAAACCCTTCACACGCCTTTGTATATATAGGGAGGTTAGCACCCCACTTCTAACACACAACTAACTTGTTTATCTTATGAGGCAAGCCGCACTACTGCTATAGAGAGAGAGGAGAAGAAGAGTGGCGATCTCTTGGGGAGGATTATCTCAGTATTGGTTTGAGTTATCTCTCTGAACATTGTATAAGCTATTTATGATAAGGAAGTTTTGGCTGGTTTTCTTCCATATGAGGGCTTCCTAAGATAAATGTTGTGTCTCTTGTGAATGTGTATTTCTCAGTGATCTTGTTCTTATGATGCTCTTATCTATTGAAATGCAAAGAACTATAATAATGGCATAAACATTAACAAGAAGAGTGGCGCATCTTTTGGAGAGGACTATCTGTATTGGTTTGAGTTATCTCTTGAACATTGTATTGCCAATTTATGATAAGAAAGTTTTTGCTGGGTTTTCTTCCCCTAGAGGATTTCCCATGATAAATGTTGTGTCTCTTGTGAATGTGTATTCCTCAGTGATCTTGTTCTTATGTTGCTCTTATCTATTGAAATGCAAAGAACTATAATAATGGCATAAACATTAACAGGCTGACATATCTAATGGTTTGAAGAGCTTGGACACCCTCTGCTTTTGAATCGGAGCTTGAATCTGCGCCATTGTACTTAAAGGAAGATTCCCATCAAACAATGATTTTAGTATAGGAGAGTTATGGGGAATCCTTTTCTTGTAGGTCTTGGGAAGATTAAAATACCTCCTTGAGCTTCATGGAATTGCCAGATAACCCCTCAAGGGTTATCAAAGGAAGAGAAGGAATCACCCTCAGTGGAGTCGCTAGGTAAGCTTATAAGACGAGGGCTTCGGGAAAAAGCTCACCAAAGATGTGTCGTTGAGGAAACTAACTTGATTCTCACCGGTAACGGCGCCAAAATGTTATCGCGGGATTTGTACTTATGCCAAAGCCCCAACACAAGTCCCCAAATTTGTGTAACTACAGGATAACCCACCAATGTCACCTTAGTAGGAAATCCCCACGTTTTAGTGATGGATGAAGTCCACCAAAGGGGAGGCGTCCTCGGTAACCTCAAGGGATCAGATGGAAGTGATATAGCTAAGCTCATAGCACCCTCTCAACGATTACCTAAGTCAAAGGTCTATGTTTGTGAAATTGAGGCAAAGAGAAGTGTTTTGGGTACCTGCCTAGAAGAAGAACAAATATAGCATATATATAGCAATTTTCAAGTACCAGTATGATAATAATACCTCAAGAGATAGTAGACAATGAAAATATATGCTAGACAATACAAAATTGCAGTAAATTAGCAGTCTAGAACAGCAATTAGTATTATGTAACAGCCACAAGAAATATAGATCAGAAATGCATGAAATTACAGTGAAAGCTTAGCAATTATCCAATAGATCAATTATCAACTATTTCAAGCAATTTTTGAGTATGTTAGCCAATGATTAAAGTTGATTATGCAGCAAATTACAGCAGTTTAGATGGCTGTAACAAAGACTTGCAACAAAGTTAGTAGTTTAGGCTAAGTTAGGGTTAGAGAAAGTTAGTAGAAGATTTAGACAATAGAGGTTGAGAGTTTATTTGATAAAATTCCTTCACAAGAGGGCAAGTGAACTAGTGTGTTTTGGGCTATGGAGTCGTTTACAACAGCAATAAGCACTTGGAGAAATAATGATGATAATGTCTAAGGAAAATGGGCTTGAAATCTAAGGTGCTAGTACCTTAGGGCCTTAGATTTCAAGAGGAAATTACTAGAGTGCAAACACTCTTGGGCTCTAGCAATCCTTGCTTCCCTTCTTAGATTCTTTAATGATATTATGACAAGTTTCTAGAATCAACTCCTAAAGTGATAGCACCTTTAGGGATTTAGAAGTTTACCCTAGATGGTGTTGCTTAACAAATCAGTGGATGAAATATTCTAGAGAGAGGAAGAAACTCCTTATGTTCCTCTCCTAGGGTTTACACAAGAAATATAGTTTCAATATGAACAAGTAAAATATACCATAAGCATTTAACACCTAAAGAAATTGCAGATTTTACTTACTTCACAAATCATAAACCAAGCACAAACCCTAGTTGCAGAAATTCCACCAAGAATAAACCAAGAAACATCCACAAAATGTCCTCCAAGAGCTAGCACATAAGTAAAAGAGCCAATGTTGCCAATAAGGCGAAAATTTCAGATCCAAGTCCTCTTGTGAGAGGATTGAATAATGATGAAATGAATCGCAAATTCTCTTATTTATAAGAGACCTTACAAATATAATTTGTCGATAATAAAAGGAGGGCCGACCCCTTAAATTTGCCTCTAAAATGTGCATAAGTGAAAAATACATGAAATAAACCCTAGAAGGGTGAATTCATGCCTCTAAGGTAAGTCGTTGGGCCTCCAAGGCCACATGTCATGCCTCCAATGCTCAATGGTGTGTCTCCTCACCCATACCACATCAAGCAACCTCGGAATCCATTAAAACCTAGCCTCCAAGGATGACGTCAAGGCTAGAAGGGTGACGTCAAAGCTAGAAGAGTGACGTCATAGGCCTCCCAAGGCCACATCCCAATGCAAGAGGGGTGCAATCTAATCGTTAATTGATGCCAAGGTGCCTCCAAAGGCAACGTCCTCCATCTTCTCTGCAAAAACGTTGTGGGGTGCTCTGCCCAGCTTACGGGCTTCCAGCCCATGTATGTGGCATAATGACTAGCCTGCTCAAAACCAAGCCTGTTTGTCCATCGTCCAAGGTCTTTAAAGATGTGAGAGCCATTGTCTAAAGGGTTTGAGTCAACGGATGACCATTAGAGGGGTTTGAGCATCTGAACAGGGGCGATTACCATTAGAGGGGGTAAAGCTCAAGTTAGTCTGAGGCTCTTATGGTGGCCTTTATAATCTAGCAATGAATAGCAGTTGCATCATCCTCTAGGCCTTTAGCCCCTTCTTCTCATGAGAGAATGGGCCATAGCCGAAGTTTGGGATATATAAAAGGATTTATGATGGAAAATGCTAAGTATGATCGAGAGCGGAACGATACCCTCGAAAGGGCCCCCCAGTATTACCCTTTTCCCTAGTCGGTGACAAGAAGGGACTAGGGCACAGAAATTGACCACCAAAGTGAAACAAGACAACCAAGACAATTTCTCAAGCAAGTGATCCACTATCCAACTTCAACCAAAGATCCTTGTTTACATGCCCAATAAATTAAACACAACACCTTGCATGAAAAAAAAACTAACCATACGTCATGGTGACATTGGCTTACCATGCCCCATACTCTGGGTTGCTTGGATGTGATGAGCCATGGCTGATCTGTGTTGGGAGGCAAATCAAGGGGGTTGTTGGGCTCTGCTGGTCAATCTGGATCTCGGCTCTCCATGTCTGCTACCTATGGGCCTCGAGACATGATCTCCTTAGTTACCCCTAGCCTAGAGGGGGTAACAGACACCATAAGCCATGAAGTAAGCCATATTCATACCACTATCACACTTACTCTTGAAGAGTTTCTTTCTTTCATTGCTTCCCTCGAGACCTATCCCTCTACCTGGGTATTTTATTTCACTATCTTGGTTGGCACACCTAATAGGGTTGGATGAAGGCCCTCCCATATTCAAACTTGCCAACTCACATGAGGTCTTGGGTCAGTGTGTTGCTTAAAGGGGATACTGAGGTGAATTGTTTACATGACTTGTATCTTAAGTAGCAGCTTACTTTGCTTGACTCAAGGACTAATATCTCTTATGAACATTGGTTTACCTTGTCTTATACTCTGCTTTGTTTTGAGTGGCCCCGACAAGGTTCTTTGAGGGACGTCCTAGGCCTTTGCCAAGGACATTGTGCTCTTATTGCAAGATTTTGGCATGTGTGATGCAAAGCAGTGAGTCATCCAGTGACTTGCCACCGAAAGATATGTCGTTGAAAAGAATGACTCAATCCTCCCTGGAAACAGCGCCAAAATGTTATTACAATATTTGTAGGTGTGCAAAGCCCAACACAAGATCACCAAATCTTGCTTAACTACAGGAAATCCTACCACTGTCAGCTTAAGAAGAAATCCCCTCGTTTTAGTGATGTAAAAGGTCTATCACAGGGGAGGCTTCCACAATGACCTCAACGGATCAAAGTAGCAAGTTTGTTAACCAAGCCTATCACCCCCTCTCTTGATCACCTAATGATAAGTCTAGGTCTGAAAAATGGATGAGCTTTGGAGCCGTTTAAGTACTTGCCTGGAACAAGAACACTTGTAGGATATGTATAATTGATTTCCAAGTATAAACATGTAATCAAAACCACATAAGACACTAGACAATGATAATATGCTATAGCTGGTACAAATTTGCAGTAGTACAACAGTTTATAACAGCAAGTATAAGTTTGTAGCAGCAGCAATAAATATGCCTCCGATATGCAACAATTTACAATAGAAAATTAGCATAAACTTAGTAGACTAATATCCAATGGTTATATGTGATTTGTGGGTGAGTTAGGCCACCTTTAAATCAATGTATGCAGCAAATAAGAGAGTATTTAGATGGTTGTAGCAAACTTTTGCAACAACAGGAAGTTTCAAATCAAATAGCTCAAGTTAGTGTTAGAAAAGTTAGTAACTAGCTTGAGAGATTGAGAATTGAGAGTTTGTTGATCACTTTCACCACAAAAGAGCTTTAAATATTAGTGCCTTAGGGTTATGGAGTCTTCATAGCATCAATGCAATATATTTTGGAGATGAAGCTAGCAAAGGCCAAGAGGTTGTTGAGACATCCTCGAGGACACATTCTCCTCTGAGACTAAGTTGAGTCGACCTAAGAGGGAGCACAGCGTTGGGAATACCCACGTGATGGGGCATTGTTCTCCTCTATGTGAGAGTTGAGTCATCCCCCAATGGTTGGGGCATCGTTCTCCTTTGGAGAGTTGAGTCGTCCCCAGTGGTTGGGTGTGCCCATTTGATGGGTGTATCGTTCTCCTATGTGTGAGAATTGAGACGATGAGGTACTCCAGATCATTCTGTTGAGTATGACGTCCCTGTGGTTGAGCACAGGTGGACGTGTCCCTAGTTGTTGAGCACTAGTGGACATGTGGATCCCTTGCTATATTGTCTAAGTGTAAGATTTACATGTAACCCTAATTGTGATGTAAAGGGTACAGGTCGGCCCCACCATATGTGAAAGATAATTAATGTTTATTGTTATAATTTATTATTTTCAAAGATATTGAGGTCGGCCATGTTGTGCTAATAGACACCACTTTTGTTGTGTCCAAACTAGTATAAATAAAGGTGATTTCCCCATTAATGAAACACACAAGTCACTTGACATTTCAGAATCTCAGCAAGTACACTTTAAGGGCTGAAGTGCGCACCTCTCCTCGGCGAAAGTTTCAAGGTACTAGAGCACCCTCTTGTGTGCATTAGGGTTTTATGGTTGGGGGATCTTCCGTTGAGAATATAGCAAATGATTGTTGGGTTTTCTTCCCTTGAGTAGAAGGGTTTCCCAGGATATTTCTTGTATTCTTGTGCATGATACTTCTTGTGATCTTGGTTATTGAACCACTTGTGAATTGTGTAGCTGCATTTGTTTATGGTTCAAGTAAATGCTAAAAAGAAATAAACCTCATGCTTGAGCCTAGCATAGTGAAAATTCAACATGGTATCAGAGCATAGGTCTTCAAGAAGGCATTGCACAAGCCTTCAAAGCAAGCCGTCCTCTTTTCTGCAGAACCGTACGGCCCTCCTAGGCTTTCTAGGAAACCGTACGACCCTCTCTATTTTGGGTGTTTCAACACTTTATACTAAAACGTTGGGGCTAAAAATTACATAAGAGTGTACGGCCTCCCTCAGCGCACCTCCACCAACTCTCAGATTGCATTTACGAGCATTTTGGAATTTTGGCCCTAGGGTTTCGCAATTTTCTGCAGAAATTTCAGTTTTAAGGTTTCTACAGCTCATTGAAGGAGCTTTTCGGCTCACCAGTATTCTTCTGACTTTCAAGGCTTATTGTTTGTAGTCATAATCCCAACAAAACCTAAGTTTGCTATCCTAGCCTAGCCGTTAGGTTTCCTAGCCCAGTTGGTAAGGGTTTGTGAAGAATCTGAAAATATGATGAACAGAACCTTGGTGGAAGATAGGCTTGATGGATCAAGCAACTTCAGTTCCTAGAAGTCAAGACTTCAGATCACCCTTGAAGAGGATGACCTATTGAGTGTGATACAAAAGACTTTACCAGAGACGGCTACCGATGAAGAGAAGGAAGAAAGGAAGGAAGATGACGTCAAGGCAAGGAAGATAATCATCTACTCAGTGAGAGATCATCTCCTACCTCATATTGCCAACCTGAAGACAACCTATGAAATGTATAAAGCATTGAAGAATATGTTTGAGAGTAACAACACCCTCAGAGCTCTTACATTGAAGGGCCAGCTTCAAAATATCAAGATGACAAAAAGTGACACCGTTGCTATTTTCTTTATGAAGATGTCAGAGATCAGAGATCAGTTAGGTGCCATTGGAGAAATCATATCAGACAGAGAACTTGTCTTGACCACTCTCAATGCTCTTCCAAAACATTGGGAACCATTTCTTCAAAGTATCAGTGGTAGAGAACAACTACCTACTTTTGAACGTCCATGGACAGACTGTACCCAGGAAGAAATCAGACTTATAACTAGAGGAGTGGAAGACTCCCCTCATGATGACAATCATGCTCTTGCCTTTCATACAAAGAAAGGAGGAAGAAATAAAAGAAACTTCAGACAAACATTCAAAGACGAGAAGACTTCATCAACTTCAGATTATGATCACAGAAAAGACATGTCAAAGATCTAGTGCTTCAGATGTGACAAGTATGGACACTTTGCGAGAAATTGTCCTACCAAGAAGAGAGCAAGACAATATGCCTCCACTGCTGGCATTGATCCAAACCCACCTCAGAGAGACGAAGACTATTATCGCACAGTTTGTAGCTAGGTCAAATGGCTATGAAATAGAAGGCCAAACTGGCGTAACAGGAACCTATCCCACCCAATGTCACCACGATAGGGAGGTTATTTCTCTTTAGGGAGGTTAGGCCCAGGGGAGACGTCCTCGGTAACCTAGAGTTTTGAAGAGGCAAAAGTTGAAAGGACAAAGGTAAAGTTCCCCCTTCACAGGTCACCACCAAAAACAGATAGTCCAGTTAAACAACCAATAATGAAGTGAAGCCCCAAAGAAGAACACCTGCCCGGAACAAAGCAACAGCAAACCAATATATGCAAGCTATGATTCAATGGGTTAGTACTTCATAAGACTATCTGATATAAGCAATTATGGCAATAAATATTGACGAAGTCAATGTTTATCAATATAGAAATGCAAATAATATCACTTCCTCAATAAATACTGAAATGACCTGGCATTCAATGTAACAAATCAACACATCATCAATTAATGCCTAGATCATCATTCAATTGCTCTTTAAAACAAGACGTTGCTGCATAAAGATGAAATATTCTAGCTGTGACATCAGCAACTTAGGGTTAGCAGTTAGTTAGGGTTTCAATTTAGAAAAGAGTTCTGAGAGTTTGTTTGATCACTTTCACCTCAACGCTGGAGGTCTAAGATCAGTGCCTTTGGGCTAATGGAGTCAATTTAATGGAGCACGCAAGGGTTGAAGGAGGATGACTAAGGACTAGAGGGAAGAGTTATGAAGTGCTGCTATGGCAGGGCCCCAGAATCAAAACCCTAGGGGAAAGAGGCTCACTCTGGTGTTGCTAAAGCAAGGCCTCGTGCTCTCTCCTCCTTCCTTAGGTTAACTTGGCAAAACGGCTAGCATGAAAGATAAATCAAGAGAAGAGAGTGCAATGAGGGAGAGTGTTGCTATAGCAAGGCTCTATCATCAAACCCTAGAAGCAAGACGGCCCTAGGTGTAGATAACCTAGGCCTCAGGCGTCTCCTCCTTCTTGACTTCTGAAAGTACCGCTAGCTCATGGAGAAGAAGCAATAAGAGTGTAGCTATGGCTAGGCTCTTTCTTCCTTCTTCAATGGCTGAAAATTTCTCTTTTAGGGGACATGAAATAAGGACCTACTTGTCTGCTTGTCACCTAGGGTTTTTGATCAGCAAATTATAAACATATGCAAGAATATAAGACTACAACCATCCAATCAAGAAGTTTTCCAGACAAAACACTTACATATTACCATGAAATAGCATGCAAACCCTAGTTGTAAACATTCCTTCAAGAGAAATGCCAAAAATGCCAAGAAATGCCTTCCTTCAACAAGTGTGCCTCACTAAACCACCAAAATTACCCAAGTAGGGCGCTAAAATCAGACCTCACTAATGAGTGAGTGATGTGTTATGTTTAAAATGAGGTTAAAACTCCTCAATATATACTGTATCAATGAACTTAATTAAATTTCAGGTCATAAAAATGGCCGACAAGGCCAGAATATCAAAATAATATTGTTTTTACATTAAATGTTCAATTTAAAACCCTAACTGAGCAAAAGCAAGACGTCAAGCCCCACTGAGGGAGACGTTAGCCCTTTTTAGGGAAAATGCAGCACCAAAGGACAAAATGTTGGCCCTCTCTGGGCCTCCCAATCATGCCACACGTGCCCGCTGCCCTGTCAAACTGTCACACGCTCAAAGTGACGTAATGAGCTCCTAGGTGATGTCCTGGGCCATCCAGGGCAAACGTTCCACTGGAAGTGGGTCAACCCCCCTAGGTCGGGCTCTGCCAAAGTGCCTCTGATGAAACGTCCTCTTCTTCTCTAGTGTAAAACCCTGATCAACCACTGCCATGTCTCCGCCCCCTGATGGGGTCTCAACATCCATCTGGTGGGCTCTTCAGCCCCATGGAGGTCCGACCTGATCATCTCCCCATGTGTACCGGTCCAAATGGTACCTGTCCGTCGGGCATGGTCCTGCACATCAAAAGCTACGCCCTCCATGGGCTCATTAGTCATCAGGATCATAGCAATGTTAATCACGTTTCATCATCAATATTATCAAACATATGCATAAGACCCTAATACATCAGTCAATAGCTCAAACACATTACAAAAACCTACAATACAAGACTAGAGAAAAAGACAAGACGTCCTATTGGGCTAGTATCTACAAGAAAGGGGAAGTTTCCAGGAAGGTTTCATCCAAGCCATGTAAGTGAGGTGATGTGGCTAGGAGATGTCCAGACATGTGGGTGAAGTGA
>SNQJ01S0050501.1:90025-101505 GCA_010110895.2 Picea sitchensis
GTTACCCACAAGTACTTTCACAAAGATGAGAAGGTTGGCTCGTGATGAGACCCCCTTTCCCTTGGCCATGCAACCAAAGGTCATTGCCCTGGCGTGGTAACCAGATAGTGGCAATGTCATACTGTGACGTACCCATGAACCTAATAGGCTAGCTCGTGATGAGACCCCCTATCCTCTTGACTAAGTCTTGATTATATTTTTCGAGTCCCTCTTGTTTCTTACTGAGAGGCTTTTTATTGCCTTCTCGGGGATCCCTGGGCGAAGCATCTCAAGGTTTTATTTCTAGACTTTTATCTTTTACCAACTGCTTTTACCTTCTGGGCCTTTAGCCCCTTCTTCCCACGAGATAAGGTGCAATCCTACAAACAAGTCAACCCAATGCTCGGACAAGGGGAATGGGAAAAGTGAGCGGGAGATAAGATGAAAAAGTGGTGCTATGAAGGGAGCGGACGATGGCTTTTCAGAAATTCCCCAGTGGCAAACCCAGACCTATGGGCACAGGCTTGCTAGGATGCCCTGTCAATCTCCCAAAGCATGGTCAAGTGGGCTAATGTAAGATCCAAGCAGTTGTTAGAGATAAAAGGAATCAGATGCATATATTTAAAGGTTTTAATAATCAAAAGTGACACATACCATGATACCTGGACCAATTACCTCATGGAGCAAGAACCTCGTCTGATACAAGACCAAGTCGATGGTGATGGATGTTGTTGTTGCTGACAAGATAAGGCTGATGGAAGAAGAAAAGGATGGGCCCTCCAGGGCCATGCTCAGGTCAATCCTGCTCTCAGTACTCCATGTCTAGGACCTGTGGGCCTCGAGACAGGATCGCCTGGTTATCCCTAAAAATCAGGGATAACAAAGACAAAAAAGATGAGGCTTTCTTCCTTTGACCTTTCTCAGAAGGACCAAAAGCAAGATTGAGCATAATTGTAGACTAAGGTGAGTTTTGTACTACATTCCTTATTTGATTTCTTCATTACCCTGTAGTTGCTTGCATTTTGATGATGAAGGGTATTATCCATGGTGTGGGAACCCTCGTGACCTGGACCATTATCCCTGGTATGGGAGTCCAATTTTCTTCTTGGTTGGTTATTATCCTAGTACAAGAGACCAGTAAAGTATTGTAGAGTCAGTAGAGGACCTGAGAAGACACGAGATGCCTCCAAGTTAGCAAACAGGAAAAGGAAGATGAATATCCTTCAGACTTTAGAGGGAGTCACTTGACTCGGAGGGAGTCAAACTATTTGAGAAGAAGGAAGAGACAATACCTTCTCCCCTTCAGCAGTTCAAAGGGAGACGACCATTGTTCCAGTTGATCCAGTAGATCTAGTTAATGTTCCCAGAGACATTGCAGTAGGCCATAAAAGACCTGTCGGGGCTCGACAAACTCTGCAGGAGGCAGAGGGACATGCAGCTCCTCAAGGCACATTCCGAGAGAGCAAGAGACCAAAGAGATTTTCGAGCTATGTTCCAGCCATGAGCCACATCATTGATACCGAGCCTTCTTTTCATGGAGAAGCAGCAGGGCAGCAGGTATGGCAAGATGCCATGGCAGAAAAATATCAGTCCGTCATGAAGAATGATGTGTATTGTTCAGAGACCACAAGGGAAGTCCGCAGTGACTTCCAAGTGGATCTATAAGATCAAGCATGCAACTGATGGAAGTGTCTAGAAATACAAAGCGATATTTGTAGCCTAAGGATTCTCACAAGTGGAGGGAATTGATTATGAGGAGATATTTGCTCCAGTAGCCCGATACACCTCCATCCGTACTATCATTGCACTTGCTGCATCCATGGGTTGGAAACTACATCAAATGGATGTAAAGACAACATTTCTCAATGGTGAGATTGAGGAAGAAGTTTACATTGAGCAGCCAAAAGAGATTCGGTATGACAAACTGCAAATCCATGCCTACACCGATGGTAATGGATTTGAAGAAAATGAACGATGCTTCTACTGATTCAGGCGAAATTGATCCACATTTATACCGACAACTGATTGGATCATTGATGTATCTGGTTAACACCAGACCTAATATATGCTATGCAGTGAATGCACTTAGTCAGTTCATGAGTCAACCGAGATAGACTCACTGGATAGCAACAAAGCATGTATTGAGATATCTACAAGGCACAGTTGGATATGGCCTGAGATATGCCTCCAATGTAAACATGAGTTTGCAGGGATATGTCGATGCAGATTGGGCAGGGAACGCAGTGGACCGGAAGAGCACATCCGGTTGTTGTTTTACCTTGGGGTCTGCCATGGTTTCCTAGTGCAGCAGGAAACAAAGCTCTATGGCTTTGAGTACCGCAGAAACAGAGTATATAGTGTTGAGTTTGGCAATCCGCGAAGCAGTGTGGCTTCACAAGCTCCTGACAGATTTATTTGATCATGAGACGGATTCTACCATTATTCTTTGTGATAACCAGAGTTGTGTGAAGCTCTCTTAGAATCATGTGTTTCACGATAAATCAAAACACATTGAGATAAAATATATTTATATACGAGACATAGTGCAAAGGAAAGCAGTACACGTGCAGTACCTTCCTACACATGAGCAGATTGCAGATATCTTCACCAAACCGCTTGCTAGGACGAAGTTCGAGTACTTCCGTGAGAGACTTGGCCTAGTGGAGAATGCCTCCCTAGCTGAGAGGGAGTGTTGATGATTGCAACTTTGTGAGACATCCTCCAGGACGCGTTCTACTTGTTGACCACCTATTCAACTAGGGGGTCAACTCCATGTACCATGAAGATATGCACCTGATGGTGCTACCAAGTTGAAAACTTGATTGGTTCTACAAGGCAGTTTTGGCCTTCAGCATTTTGTTGTAATTGGAATTTCCGCTCCCCTGTGTGGCATAATAATGTAATAAGTCTACATGGATCATAGTTTAAGTCAGTTGCATTAGGATTTCTTCATTAGGAGAGTTCCTTTCACTGAGTGTTTTTTATCCTCAAGTTATTAATTTGGCTTTTCAGCCTTATTAATTTCCCTTGAGTTTTTCACTCCTCACAATAATTTCTCCAAAGTAGTGAAAGGTGTTCTAGTGGACGAAACCTATGCAACAAAGGTCTAGGAATGTTGTAAATGACCATGTTAGACATGTATTTTTAATTATTTTCAATGTAAAATGTAAAAAAATGGTCCTTGGGTATTTTGTATAGGGGTATGAGTACTCAAATCAAATGGTTCATACACCCCTACACCCTTGGACCAAGTCTTAGCTCATTTGGACAAGTTTTGTTAGGCCTTTGTCCAAGTTTAGTCAAAGTCAGTTAAAAATCAGCATGTAATTGGCTTAATTAAAATTGCCGAATTTTGTAAAAGTCATGAAAGTCATGAGAGAGTGTGGGAAAAGTGTCCCAATAGCCTTTCCTAAGTTGGGAAAACATTTTCCAACTTAGAAAAACCCCCTTAGCCTAACCCACAACCGACATTCATCTTCCTCTTAGAGAGCCCCCCCTCCCCCCTCTTTGCCCAATATCTCATAAAAAATGAAATACACCATGGGAACCCCTAAAACTTTAAGAAAGTTCCCCACTTGACCCCACTTGAATTTTAGATAATAGGGAAAGGGGTTTCCCCCTTCCCAACTCACCCCTCATCCTCCCACTTGCTCTCTTTGATAGGACCTTCCCCCTTTGGATGGGTGACACTTGGAGCCCATCCAAGTGGGATCCCTCCTCCTCCTTTCCTATAAATTGAGGCCTCCTCTCCTCATTTTACCATCTCCTATCATAGCAAGTCTATTATGCAAAAATTCTTCCTCTCTTTCTCATGCTCTCTCATGCTCTCTCATGTATGAATCTTGCTACAAGTATTTGTGGTGATATTTTGGTGGATAATAAAGAAAGCTTTGGAGAATCTATGGTGTGCATTGGGAGTCTTCTTGGTGTCTCCATCTTATTCTTGTGAGGTGATATGTTCCATTGTTTTGCATTTTGCTTTCACTAGTTTATATTTAGAGACTCAAGCAAAGTATTTTGCATTGGGTGCTATTGGTAGTAGTATTGCTATTGATTTTGTGATAATTCCTTAGTTAGTTTGGAAAGTATTTTGCAAGCTTTCTTTGGATGCTCTCACCTCTATTTTTCTTGTGTAACAAAGGCAAGCTTTGAGGAATCACTATTGGGATTGGAAGACTGGCTTTAGAGTGGAAAGCCAAACTATTTTAATCATATCAAAGTTTTCATGATTATCTAACCTTGCTTTCTTTCCTCTTTCTCATGCTACTTTCTCATTCTCTATATTGTTATGATGTGGAATAGGTTCTAAAAGTTTCTAAGTCAATCTCAAATTTCCCATTAAAGTTTGTGTATCATTGGGCTAACATTGTCTTGGTATTGTAGCATTTTGAAAGGTAGCCTTTAACATTATTTCTTGCAGATTTTTATCTTAAAGGGAGAGTTGCTACAAGCCATTTAGTCCCAAAGGCCTCCGAAGGGCATTTTCAAGTTGGACATCAAGTCCACCCTTCTTCTATCTTTCTAAAAATATTGTAAACCACCCTTGAGAGTCTCTTGGGTGGCCTTCTTGTAAATTTGCACATAAAAATCTGATATTGTAATAGTTAGGATTTCCCTTTTTGCTTTTAATTTTTTACACCCATACTTGGCCAATACGGTAGGCATTGTGCCTCATCTTGTGCCATAGTTGTGGGGTTTGAATTTTTATTTCCAAGGTCTTTTATTTCTTTCATAATACCCAACTTGGCCTATACGGTAGGCATTGTGCCTCCACTAGTGCCATTGTTGGAGTAGTTTTGCTTTCAAGTCTTTACATTCTTTCAAAGCAATTTAATTTCAATAATTTAGTTATATTGTCATTGGTCAAACGGTAGGCATTGCGCCTCCACATGACCGGAATAGTGAGGCAACAATGATTTCATTTAATTTGTAAAGCAAACAATNCCGTATTCTCTCCCCTTGCCACTTAGTTGGATCTTGGGTGACAAGAAAGGGCAAAGGTTGGAGGTAGTAACTAGGCATCCACAACCAATTGTTGTTCTTGCACCATCAAAACAAAGACTTGGAAAGAAGCTTGGGGTGCTAGGCCGGGGACGATCTCACGGCGCTCGGCGTCCTCCAAGTGGAGTGCCTTGCAAACTTTGGGTTTGACCTGCGAAGCTAGGGTAGGCCTCGTTGCCATACTTTTTGAGCATCCACCACTCTCTTTTGGTGTGAACAATAATAGTTTTGGGGTAGTCACATAGTCTACGATACAAACATGCACACTTAAATCCCCTAATTGAAGTGACACATAAAATTTACTAAAATCAAGTTACACACTACATTTCATAACACTTGCAACACATTCTCATTTCACAACATAATATCTCAATTTCATTTTGCAAGCAATCTTATGGTGGTGTGATTCATTTACAAGCAAGTTCTCATTTCAAGTCTCACAATCACATTTAAGGCAATTTAAGTTCTCATATATTTGGGTTTTTAAAGCAATCAACATTTCAAGGCAATATCTACGTTGTGACATCTTATGTGATTGGTCTAAAATCGAATTTCCCCTTTGTATATTTGTAATATCATCTAATGTGCTTATTCTTGTTCATAAAGTTTTATGTATGATAAATTTCATCATTTCATTTTGTGAGTTGAATGTTTCATTTATCTAATTATCTCTTTCATGTACATGGTGTAATCATCTAATTCATCTTGTTCATTGTAAGCTATCTTGTATTTCAATTTCGTATATCTCAATTGTAATGTAATTCTCGTTGTATAAGTTGTATTTAATCCTTTTAATTGTATAATCTAACTGACCCCTTGCCCAACCTTAGGCACTAGTCATAGTTGACTTAGGGAAAGGCTTGACTCTCATTCTAACAATTTGCATTTGCATTTTTGCTTGCCATATAGGCTAGCTTCCCCTCACATTTAATAAACTAAAACTAACTCCTAGAATTCATCTAATACTTCACATAGTAACTAGGGTCTACCCCCCTTGGCTTCCCTAGGAGTAAGCCTAGACGGAAGAGGTTCAATTCAAAGTGACAGCGTGGGCTTTTGAACCTAGGTATTGTGCCTCTAAGAACACACTAAGTGAGCAGGACTTAGCTCACGTTTGCAAGTGTGTACAAGGACGACAACACTCCTCTAAGACTGAGTTAAGTCGACCTAAGAGGGAGCCCAGTGTTGGGCATACCCACGTGATGGGGCATCGTTCTCCTCTGTGTGAGAGTTGAGTCGTCCCCCAATGGTTGGGGCATCATTCTCCTCTAGAGAGTTGAGTCATCCCCCAATGGTTGGGTGTGCCCATGTGATGGGTGTATCGTTCTCCTATGTGTGAGAGTTGAGATGATGAGGTACCACCAATTACAAGAACATGGAGATGTCATTCACAGAGGAAGGTGGGCGAAAGATAATGCTTTGGGGCATGACAGGGAATGCTGCAAAGGTAGTCACGGCCAAGAGGATGGAAGCCATCTTCCGACAAGAGGAGATAGTATACGCAGCCGAATGCAGGATTTCAGCATGTGTGGATGAGCAGGGTAAGGTTCACTACACCCCAGAGGTCCAAGAAATCCTTGACAAGCACCACAAGGTGTTTGGACCGATTCCTCCAGGGGTACCACCAGACAAGGGGTTTGAGCATATTATTGAGCTAGAGGAGGGAGCCAAACCAGTCATTACCACACCATACAGACATCCAAAGAAGTACAAAGATGAGATAGAGAAGGCCATCAAGGAACTTTTGGACATGGGGCACATCAGGCCAAGCACTAGCCCTTTCGCTTCTTCAGTAGTGTTGGTAAAGAAGAAAGATGGCACTATGAGGATGTGCATTGACTTCAAGGCCTTGAATAAAAAGACAATCAAAAACAAGTACCCAATACCAAGGATTGATGAGCTGTTGGACGAATTGCATGGAGTTGTCTACTTCACAAAGATTGACCTTCGTTCTGGCTACCATCAGATCAAGATGAGGGAGGAGGACATCTCAAAAACAGCTTTCAGGTGTCATTACGGCCATTATGAGTTTTTGGTAATGCCCTTTGGGTTAACCAATGCCCCAGCCACGTTCCAATCTTGTATGAACCATGTGTTCAACAAACAGCTGAGGAAGCACCTGCTGGTCTTTTTTGATGACTTGCGCATTTACAGCAAGACGTGAGAGGAGCATCTCAGGCATGTGGATCAGATCCTGTCTATCATGGAGGAACAGTAACTATATGCTAAGGAGTCCAAATGTGAGTTTGGGATGACAGAGGTGCTCTACTCGGGACACATCATCAGAGCAAAGGGGGTACAGGTACATCAAGAGAAGATAAAATCCATCATGGAGTGGCCTACTCCTAAGACACTCACAGAATTGAGAGGAATTTTGGGCTTATGCACATACTACAGGAAATTTGTCGAGGGTTTTTCTCAGCTGTGTGCACCCTTGACTGGTTTGACTAAGAAAGGAGCCTTCAAATGGAATGAGGAGGCTCAAATGACGATGGACAAGATGAAGAAGGTGATGAACACGTGCCCAATCTTAGCACTTCCCGATTTCGGCCTACCTTTTACCTTGGAGTGTGATGCCTCAAGAGAAGGGATAGGGGCCGTACTGATGCAGAATAGGCACCCTCTTGCATATGAGAGCCGGAAACTCAGGGGTCCTGAACTACTTTACAGCATTTATGACAAAGAAATGTTGGCTATCATGCATGCACTAGCCAAATTCCGGCAATACTTGGTAGGTGCACGGTTTGTGGTCAAATCAAATCATAACAGTCTCAAATACCTACTGGAGCAGAAGGACTTGAACGAGAGGTAGCAAAAATGGGTAAGCAAAATACAGGCCTACGACTTTGACATTGAATTTGTCAAAGGGAAAAACAACGTGGTGGTTGATGCATTGTCGAGGAGGCCATCCATCTTTGCCATGACAAGTGTATCAATTGACTGGAAAGACCATCTGGTGATGGAGTATGCGAAGGATCAGTTCACCTGTCAACTATTGGATGGACAGGTACAAGATGATAATTTCAGGGTTATAAATGACCTCATTTACTACAAGGGCCAAATCTTTTTGGTTCCTGGATCAGCCTTCAAGGCCAAAGTATTGCAGGCATGTCATGACTCACCGATGGCAGGGCACCAGCGGATCGGTAAGACGTACAGGCAAGTAAGAGAGAGGTTCTCATGGAAGGGCCTCAAAGAGGATGTAATAAAGCACGTCAAGGAGTGTACTACATGTCAGGAGAACAAGGATGAGCACACTCACCCAGCAGGATTACTGCAAACCTTACCCATTCCAAAGCACAAGTGGGAAAGCATATCCATGGATTTCATCACCGGATTGCCCAAGACACAAGGGAAGGACTGCATTTTTGTAGTAGTGGACAGGTTGACAAAGTTTGCACACTTCTTCGCCATAGCTACCGACTTCAGTGCAGCACAGGTGGCCGAACTGTTTTTCAAGGAGATTTTCAGGTTGCACGACCTACCCAAGAACATTGCCAATGACAGAGATAGCAGGTTCATGAGTACATTTTGGCAGGAGTTGTTCAAATTGGTTGGTACGGCCTTAACCCCTAGTACCAGCGATCATCCTCAGACGGATGGACAGACCGAGATAGTCAACAAGTGGGTGGAAGGCTACCTCAGGAATTATGTGGCAGGGCAACAGAAAGCGTGGGTCAGATGGTTGCACCTAGGAGAGTATTGCTACAACACCACCCAGCACGTGTACATAAGCATGTCACCATTCAGGGCCTTGTATAGCTATGATCCATTATCTTTTGTAGAGATTGTGTTCGGTGACAGCAGGGCACCTATGGTACAGGGTTCGATACAGCAAAGCCAAGACATTCTCAAGGAGCTGAAGGATCATCTACAGAGAGCACAGAACCAACAAAAGGTCCAAGCAGACAAGCACAGAGTTGAGCGTACTTTTGAGGTTGGTGACTTAGTCTATCTAAGGCTCCAACCATACAAGCAGGCTTCTATAAAAAGAAGCAGCGCAGAGAAGCTACAGCACGTTTCTTTGGGCCCTACAGGGTTAGCAGGAAGATAGGGGTTGTAGCTTATGAGTTGGAGCTCCCACAAGGCAACAGAATACACAATGTCTTCCATGTATCCTGCCTTAAGAAATCCATCGGCCAACACATCACACCCATTGAGGTATTACCTCCCATGGATGAAGAAGGACAGCTTGTGTTGATTCCGGAGGAGATATTGGAGGTTCGTGAGAAGAGGCTCAGGAACAGAAGCATCAAGGAGTACTTGATCAGATGGAAGGATCTACCCATTGAGGATGCCACGTGGGAAAATGAACAATTGGTGAGAGAAACAGGTTTGGAATTGCTTGAGGGCAAGCAATTTCTAGCAAGGGAGATTGTAATGTCCCCCACCTCTTGATGAAGAGGTATTGAGGAGACTCAGTGGCCTAGGCATCCCCACTACGCCATAGTCCCACACTAAGGGGAGAGGTCGACTAAACTAAGGTTATATTCTTAAGTTGACTTGATGAAAAGGTGAAAAAGGAGTTAAAGATAACTCAATGAAGGAATAGAAGAGCTGGAGGAGTTAACCCTAGGGGTTAACCTAACTCAACTAAGAAATAGAAGAAAAATATAAAGAGAAGGTTGGGGCGCACCTATTAGGCATTCTGGATTTTGGTAATTGTTTGTTCTTGCTCTTGAGCATACAGATTGAGGGTTTTGTTGTTACAAACCCTTGTGAGAAACTCAATGGTGAAAGACCCACTCACCTTGTTCCAAGCTTGGTCTCGGGGATGAAAGACTCCACCCACACCATTCTACACTCATCACATATCCACTCATCAGTTCAGGAGAATAGCAGGGCCGTACAGTTCAGGAATTTCCAGCAAGGGCGCACCATCATTTGAAGAGGAGTTCGATCCAGCCATTCAGGAGAGTTTGGGGGAATTCCAACACGTGGGTTATATTTGCAGGTCCTCAACCATCATTTTGGAGGTTTTCTCTAGGAGATATCACCATCAGATCTTCAGCTACAGATTGGGACAGCCTTGAGGCAAGGAGGACGTTCTGTGATTCAGCATTTCTCAGATCTAGGGAGTTTTACCTAGGATATGAACCTGAAACTTCTCCTACGGGGTTTTCATAGCCTGATCTACCATTCTAGAGAGTTTCAGAGGATTTGGAGGTGTCCTTCATTCAGAACGACCTGTTGAGTGATTCAGGGCTTCAGGAGGGCACAGACTGCATTAGGGTTTCAGCCATTGACGGAGGAGGATTGAGTATTTGGGCTTCAGAGTTCCGGGAGAGGGTTCCTTGGTCCCGATCTACATTTTGGTGGAGTTTGGCACGATTTGAGCATCTCCTTCAGCCAGGCCGAATTATTGATCCCTTTCAGCCAGCACGACGTACCAGCAGCCCAAGGGGGTTGAGCGTTCATCTATTATTGGCTTCTTTGGGTTCCAGCTTATATCCAGCCTTTGGAGGCATCTTTTGTATTAGCGGGAGCATTTTGTAGCCGCTCATATCTATTATCTGTGAGGGCCATCTGAGGATTATTCCAGATCTGCTCTATATTGTATCTGATTCATGCTTTCCATAATAAAGGTCAGATCTATGTTTGTGTTTTCCATATCTTGAGTATGTTTGTGATCTTGCATGTGTTGGATAGATATTGTATGAACACCATTTAAATAACTGGAACAACCCTAAGACCGAAACACCAAGAGCCACCTGCACAACAATAACAATCAAGTCAGTGGTAGTTAGTGGTTTCAAGCAAAAAAATTGGCTTGGGATCATTACATAATGTCCAATAAATGACCACAAAAGTAGGTCAATGGGATTGAGGAATACAGCAAGTAAGAAAACATTATGGGAGTGCAAGCGCATCTCCTAGGAAAAGCTGAAAATAACATAAAGAAAGAAACATGCAATAGTGCCGCCTCAAAACACGAGTATACGATCGTGACAAAAACAAAGGTACGATGATACAAAATACTAAGTGAGTGTGTTCAAGACTGGAAAAGTGGACAACTCAAGAGTTTGTCAAGAGAGAGAGTGTGAGAGAGAGATATGCCAATAAGCTTAATGATGTCAAGGTCATCTAAGTCCAATGGTTGAGGGCGAGGGGAGTGAACTAGGCATTGGCTAGCTGTCGGAGCCCTCTAGAACCATCGGGGGGTCTAACTGTATCATCTTGGGGGGAATGTACGTGTGGGGGATACTCCTAGCTGTTAAATTTGGCAGCATCAACAGTTATTCTCCAATGAGAGGCCATATGGGACACCCTGAGGCTACCAAGGAGATTTGGAGAATCAACTAGTCTTGTGAGGTATTGACAAAAGCCAGGGGGAATGTACAACCTCTGTGAGTCCAACCAAAAGTCAGGACGAACGAAATGTTATGTGAGTCTAATGCAAAAGTCAGGGGGAACGTACAACCTCTGTGAGCATAGACAGTCTAGTGCAAAAGTCAGGGGGAACGTACAACCTCTGTGAGCATAGACAGTCTAGTGCAAAA